>AWOL01S0003185.1:25079-64129 GCA_000715115.1 Nicotiana otophora | reverse complement strand
TATATATATTACTACGCATGCACTCTCTAATGGCATGTCAGACTCCGGAGGGGCAGATCCTGGCTCAAGCGCTAATCAGAAGTCAATATGGCATGTTGCGGCGTGCAATCCGATCAAAATATAAAGCAATAGCTAATGTGGCCTCGTTGCGGTGTGCAACCCGATCTAAATATCACTCACAATGCAGCTCTAAAACCCACATCAGCCAACAACATCTCAGGTTTCAAGGGCTCACAACCACATAGAACTCAACTCAAATAGTATCGGATATGGAAAACAACAATATGCGATGAATTAAACAAGTAATATACAAAGACTAGAATATAACATGTAAATGAGGAATCCTGATTGAGTATATAACTTTAGTTAAGGCAAATAGTTCAAAATAGCCATAATAGCCCATTATGTCTCAACCAATTAAGCACATAGCCTAAACATGATTTCTAACATGAATCATAGCTCAGGAAAACAGTGATAGAACAAAGCTGATAGAAGAATAAGTCCAGCAATAGTCTAAAGTAAACTCAAATCATGAATACTCCAGTGCACGTACTCACGCCCGTCACCTAACATGAGCGTCACCCCAACTCATCTCATATAACATAGTTCACATGGTTACTTACCCTCAAATACAAGTTTAGATATGTCACTTACCTCAAAACGTGGAGATCAATACTCCAAAAATCCATTGCCACGCGTATCGGTCTCCGAGCGACTCGAATCTAGCCAAAGCAACTTAATATCATCAATAAAAGCCATCAGAAATAAATCCAAAAGATACAGCTAAGGTCTTGAATCAAATATGTGAAGTCAACACAAAAATTCAACCCCAGGCCCGCACCCCAGAACCTGACAAAATTCACAAATTATTAACACTCATTCAAATATGAGTCCAACATACCAATTTCATCCTATTCCAACCACAAATCGACCCTCAAATCATGAAATCTCGCTCTCCAATAAGATAGCCTAAAATCCCCAAATTTCACCTTAAATTCACATAAACTAGGTGTAATAATCAATGGGTAATCAATATATATAATCAAAAGTTATTAAGCTTCACTTACCTCTTCAATTGAAGCAAAATGTCTATCAAAATCGCCCTTAGCCGAGCTCCACAACTCCCAAAATGAGAACTACAATCAAACCCTTCGAATATAAACTTTGCTAGTGATTCCGCATCTGCGGTAAAAAATATCGCATATGTGATTTTCCCTCATCCTCCGACATTTCGCATATTCGGTCCATCCTCCTCACCTGGGGGATCACTTTTGTGAAAACCCTTCTGTACATACAAACTTCTAGGCCTTCATCCAAGTCCGCTTCTGCGCCCTCTCTCCTGCATATGCGGGCTCGCAATGTGGCAACTCGCTCGCACCTACGCTCTTCCCCAACTCCAGCCTATCCCGCTTCTGCGACTCCTTGCCTGCACATGCGGACACGCATCAGCAATAGATCCTCCACAGGTGCGAATACACCAACTTCAAGAGCCCTTCAGCCATGCAACACAAATCCAAACAAGCCGAAACCAATCTGAAACAAACCCGAGGCTCCTAGGACCCCATCCAAATAAACCAACAAGTATTAGAACATAACACGAACCTACTCGAAGCCTCAAATATTATAAAGCAACATTAAAACCACAAATCATACCATGATTCAAGCCTAAGGAACTAATGAACATCTAACATCCAAAACTCATGCCAAATCACATCAAACTAACTCGGAATGACCTCAAATTTGGAGCACAAGTCCCAAATGACACAACGGTCCTATTCCAAATCTCGAAAGAAATACGAACCCGATATCAACAAAGTCAACTCTCGGTTAAACCTATCAACCTTCCAAACCTTTAACTTTCCAACTTTCGCCGAAATGCTTCAAATCTATCTACAGACCTCCAAATCCAAATCTGGACATACACATAAGTCCAAAATCACCATATGAAGCTATTGAAAACATCAAATCTCCATTCTGAATTCGTCTATACAGAAGTCACACTCTGGTCAACTCATATAAGCTGGGCTTCCAACCTTGAGACTAAGTTTCTGAATTCACTCAAAAACCTTCCCGAAACCAAACCAACCACCAGTAAGGCCCCGTAAAAATTCACCAAAGATGTATGTTTTTATGGTGCCAAAGTAAGATAATGTTCCACGGTATGGATTCTGTACTGTGCAATGCATCATGGAGTTGGTAGAAAAATTTACGGAGAATGGCAATCATGTGGCCCATTATGCTATCGTGAATATGTTCCATTAACCGCGAAATCATTGCAGAATGAGTCAGAAACAACTCAATTGTTGAGAAACATTTAGTCATCCATTATGTGACCTCAGATTTATTCCGCTGACCGTCGATCCATCGCGGATTTGACCAGACCCAACTCAAAATTTGAAGACCATTTTGTGGGCTATTCCGCTGACCGCGGAATCCGTCGTGGATTTGACATCGGGGGGTTATTTTTGGAATTTTCTAATCCGACTCTATTTTGATATAAGGCCTTAGGGGTTATTTTAGAAGGTATAACCATATATTCTATAGAGAGGAGAGCAATTTAGAGAGAGAGAGAGAGAGAGAGAGAGAGAGAGAGAGAGAGAGAGAGAGAGAGAGAGAGAGAGAGAGAGAGAGAGAGAGAGAGAGAGAGAGAGAGAGAGAGAGAGAGAGAGAGAGAGAGAGAGAGAGAGAGAGAGAGAGAGAGAGAGAGAGAGAGAGAGAGAGAGAGAGAGAGAGAGAGAGAGAGAGAGAGAGAGAGAGAGAGAGAGAGAGAGAGAGAGAGAGAGAGAGAGAGAGAGAGAGAGAGAGAGAGAGAGAGAGAGAGTGAGGGAGGAGCTCTATCAATTCTATTATTCAATTCTTACTTAAGTCTTTTGATTCAAGAGGGAAACTCACATGTTCTTCAAGCAACCGAGTAATTCTTTCGCCCCTAAGCTTTCATGCAAAGTTTATAATGGGTTTGAGTAAATATTTTATTGTTTTGCGACTTACGGTATGGTGATCGGAAGCCTTAAGCCATCACTTTCGAATTCGGGTGTATGTTAATAAATGAGGATGTGATTCTTGTGGGTTGGAGGTATATGGTTGGGCATGCATGTGCAAATGAATGCTTATGGGTATTGTAGGGATATTGTAGATGGATTGGTGGCTTAAAAATCTATTTCGGGGTAGAAGCTTTCTATTATGGAACATTGTAGTTGATTTTGCATATTAGGTGTTTGATGAAATGCCTAAAAGACCTTAATTTGATTATATTGCTATAGATTGAGGTGTTTTGGGTAGCGGAATTTTGTAGGAACTCTAAGGAAAGCATAAATCAAGGAACTCCAAGTATGGTTTCTCCAAGTTCTATTTCAGATTGTTTCTAATGATTGATTCCCCCCAAAGGCTTATGATCTTAAATTCATGTTTCAAATTGCAAATCACTATGCTCTTCCTTATTTTTATTTCCAATGTGTTTTGCGCTCTTATATATGTTACACCCCATATTTTCGTACGTAAAATTACGTCACAAGTAAATTGATGAAAGCTCGGAAATAAGACATTACATCTCGCATTTTTCGTAGGTTAAAGTTTCGTCGTAAGTTAATCGACGTAAGTTCGGGAATGAGATTATTCTAAGATTATAAGCATTATGCTAATTGAAACAAGTGATGAGTAAATTCGTGAAAGTGAGAGGGTAAGAAAATCGAAGAAAATAATTTTCGTCGAAGTTTGACATTTTGTGATAAAATACGCCCGAGCTAAAATACCCGGTATTTATGAACTAATACCATACAATGTACCACATGGCCATGATAGTAAGGTGTATAAGGTGTGTTAAAAGGGAGTAGTAGTTTAAGTAAGTTGAGATAATTCTTAATAATGTGGGTAATTGGTTAATTATTAGGTACTGGGATATTACCTAAATTATTAGATAAAGGTTAAAATTCCCCAACGTGGCAGCCCGCCCTTCAAACTAATGACTCTTAACTCAAATTGAAAGGTGGAAAGTTAATGTTATGTGGCTAAGCCACCACATGAAGTGGGCCCACGCCTATTCAAACCATTTCTTCATTACGTGTTGCAACATACTTAGAAATTGTGACCATTTTGCTTCATTTTGTCTTTCAGATTTTCAAGTGATCCAAATATAGTGCTCTTTCCATTACAAAGACACATTAGAATATATCAAAAGAACACATAACATCTTCCTACTACAATACCAAATTACACACGATGGAGAACTTGGTAGTCATCTGGTTTGTGCTATTATTGTGATTGAATTTGGTCGTTCCCTATTTCGATCTCGCCGTTATGTGGTTCGTCGCAAAAAAAGTGTTAAAGGGATTGTCAAGAGAATCAGTTCAGGTATGTTAAAGCTATCCCTTATTTCCTTTTGGCGTGGTCCAAATAATACAAATGAAACGAGCAAAATATGCAACTTTCATAAATGACTCTATTCATAGAAATACTAGGGGCGTCTATATTTTTGACTCCCCATATAAATTATTATTATATCTTCTGTTCATGGGTCTCAGAAACATACGTATTTGATAAAGTTTATCCGAAAGGCATATTGATTTTTATGACATTCCGAGAAATCTTATTAATGTAATTCTTATGCATTTCATGCGTTTATACATGTACATTGACCCATGATCAGATGGCGTTATATACGCGTATATTATATGTATATGGGATATGGGAAAAGGATATGGCATTATATACGCACCACCACCTGATCAGCTAGTATACTTTGATGATTTGCCCACAGTGGCCGAAATGATATGATGGGATGTCCTCAGAGGCTTGATGATGTTATGAACGCATATACCTATGCATGGTATGACATTTATACATATATGCATGACATTATAAAAATTAAATGATTCACAGAGCTATGCAGACGTACATGTTGAGTCTTTTACTCCATGTTTCTATCATGTCTATTATTTACTGATTTTTATTCCTTACATACTCGGTACATTATTTGTACTGACGTCCTTTTTCCCTGGGGGACGCTGCGTTGCATGCCCATAGGTCTCGATAGATAGGTCGATGATCAGCTCAGCGGAAGATATTGGTGCACTCCATTTGTTACGGAGTTGCTTGTTTGGTTAGTATGATTTAGATGTGTATTGTTTGGTATGGCGGGGCTCTCTCCCGACCTTTATGACAATTACATATTCTTAGAGACTTGTAGATAGATGTCATGTATATGAACGGTTGTAAGGCATTGTCAGCCTATGTTCAATGTACGAGTGATCGTGTTGGGTCTTATAGGCAGCATGTCATATGTATAAGTTTATTCCCTCATGCTTTACTCCGGTTCATTTACCTATGATGGAATGATACAAAAGGTACGCTATGTTGGTACTCGGTTGAGTAACGTACCGGGTGCCCGACGCGGCACATTTGTTTGGGTCATGACAAAAGTGGTATCAGAGTAGTTCTATCCTAGGGAGTTTACAAGCCGTGTCTAGTAGAGTCTTGTTTATGGGTGTGTTGTGCACCACACTTATCAGCAGGAGGCTACAGGGCATTTAGGACTGTCACTCTTTCTTATTACTCTAGATCGTGTGGTAGAGCTCAATCGTAGAAATTCAAATTCCTAAATTCTATTATATTCGTAGTACAACGATACCGACATCTAGAAAGACTGTTGGTAAGGGATTGAATATGGCTGAGGAAGAATTGAGTCAGAGGAACTCGATTTTGCATCATGCTTATGATGAGTAAATGTGAGGTCTCCAGTAGAATATGTGGATACTAAGACGGGCAAGCTTCTTGATAAGGATCCTTAAGGCAAGAATATCTATCCACCCCTATGGTGAAAGGCAATGAGAGATTTAGAAGATAGATACAAATTTCAACAAGTACAAGAAGCAAGGTGAAGAAGGGTACGAGGTACCCAGTTAGTGAAGATGATCATTATTTACAATTCAAGAAGAGAAATATAAGCATTTTGAGTACCTTCAACAATAACAGAGATATGTATAATTGATCACACCCATCTCAATTATGCCCTACGGGAGCTAACATGTGTAGTTTAAGAGAAGGACGGATATCAGGATCCGGCTGGGGTAAGAGTAACCCAAAATGGTGAATGGATTATTTGTGTTAGTTGACATTTTCAAAGGATATAACAAATATGCTAATAGATCTCCTTGTGAGATACCCAGATGGTGCACTCTAGAATAGTACAACTAGTATGATTACTAGAATGTTCAAAGACAGGCACTGGAATCCTGGAAGGAATAAATATTACCTTAGTATGACTCTCGTCCCTAGTAGAGTGAGAACGTTAAGCAACCCGAAGAACCACTAGATGGAGCAAAGGGGAGCTAAAAGAAAAAGATTGTCTTGTTCGAGTTTTCAGAATAAAGTAATAGACATAAATGTTAGCGGGAAATAAGAAGAGAGTTAATGAAGTATTATGAGTAAGATGTGATACATGGATGATAACGGTAGATCAAAAAGATGATAGTATTACAGAGTCTATAGTCAATTGAAGGAAAAGACGAGAGGTGACAATCCTTGAGACGACAAAAGAGTATAGGCCATAAAGTCGTATCCTCATTTCGAGAAATAAGTTTGTGACTCTAACGCTACCAGAAGGAAAAGTTAGACCCTAGAGTAATAGAAATCAGTAAGGGCTGGTGAACAAGATAAACTAAACATGAATTAGAGACTGAATGATTTGATAATGGTCGACATCACAAGAATTTAAGATTGCGTTCTAGCGATAATAGAATGGACAACAGAAGAAGATTCATGAGAAATTCAGAGAATGGTCATTCAGGAAGACGCCTCCCTAAAGCAAGCAATGTGAGCAAAGTTAAGCTTAAGGGACTGTATGTGCTAGTTGCACTAAGTGTCACCATCGCGAGTAAGAAATTTTGTTATCCTTGGTACAGAAGGATTACCGCAAGGCGAGTAAGGGTCACCGATGATTTGAAAGGACGCCAAAGATGAAGAGGTAAAACATCTATAGGTAGGTCGTTGTAGCTCCAACTCTTAGTACTCCCACAAAGGGGAGAATATGGAGTGATGTGGCATTAAGTCAAAATTAAGTGGTTTTAGTAACTATAGAATGCTAAAGGGAGAATGCGATAAAAATGAGAAAGGGATGAGATTGCACTCATTCAAATCCTACAAACATGAAATGATTATAGAACATTATGCAAACACGACGTCAAGGAGAGGAAGTAAGGATTCCTGCCCGAGATGTTATTAATAGATAAGGAGCCAGTATGAGATGAAAGTTAAGACAAAGGAAATAACCCAAGAAAGATTACGCGGAATATTGATACGAGACTGGGCCAACGAATAGTTAGCAGTTGATTCAGGAAGAGCCTAGTTATGGCTAGACAGGAGGATACAGACAACTCAACAGATCGTGCAAGATAAACATAGTGAACCCCAACATGGGGAATTCAGTCTCGCAGGTATGACATTGTGATCCTTGAGAAATATTCATATAGGAGTTGGGGTAGTTAAAGGTACCGTACGAGCATTACGGAAATAAATAATGACTTACGTTTAAAGAAAGCTGAGAATGTACGAAAAAGAATTATTCGATTAATGATCCAGAGTTAGTTACGTTATGAACGCACTTAAGATTTCGGAGTATTATCCACACAACATATGTTGGCAATCATACAGCCGTAGAAGATTCCAGTATAAGTTGAAAGAAAGGATTAAGCCGCAGATCGGGAGATAGCTTAAGACTACATAAAGGTTGATCAGAAGAAGGAGGAAACTAAAGAGTTACATCAACGAAATAAATCAGAAATCTGATTATTGGACCCAAAAAATTATAGACCTCGTGATTGAGAATGTTGCAAGATTACTCTTAGATATCAGAGGTACAAGAGAGATAGTACAGTAGCCATATTCTATAATGGCTCTACAATAAAGTAGGTTAAAAGAAGTACCAGCCTTATAAGAAGTCAGTATGAAGCTCCCACCGGATTGTGTATGCACCAGAGGCGCACATATTATAATAGAGCTTCAAATTGTGGATGTGAATTATACCTATGTGGAAGGAAGGTTATGAAAGAGACAGAAAAATATGAGGCAATATATTAAGATAAGAAAGGTAAAGGTGGACAACGTACTAGATACTCAGATGCAAAAGATTGTGAATAGTCCTTACTTCGGATAGAAGGATAGAAATGCGGGGATTCAATATCCAGGAATGATACCGGCGTCGTAAGTGGCATATCTTCCAGCCTATGGTTTCTAGGTACCGAGAGGTCTAGTTAAGAGAGTAAAGAAGATTTAGAGATGAAGTGATGTCTCGCATGATGTTCCCAAATCACATAAGGAAATATGTGGTGCAAGCAAGTTGAAGGAAGGTTGCGTGTAGTATAATTGAATATGTGTAGATCGCGAGCTAAAGTATGGTAAAATGACAAGGTTTTAGGAAGACAGGAGTAAGGATAAGAAAGGACGAGTGAGAAGGTAATGAAAATGGATAAAGTCCTTAGGATTAAGCCCATGAAAATAAGAGAGCTGGTGGTTTCTCTAAATTATACAAAGCTCAGTATAGCCTAAATGAACTCAAATGAGTCTAAGACTAATGGCATTTAGAAGAGGTGGAATGCTGCCCTGATAGTACAATGAGAGTGTAATTGTGATAGATAAAGGATGACGCTTGGGCCTTCAATTGAGTAATGATTTGAAGAGGATTTTATGAATTGTACAGGATTAAAATACCCACATAAGTGAATCATATTAGGATGCTATAACATACGGTTATTAAAGTGCAGTATCGCCACTAAGAGGATCAGGAAAGACACATCAAATATTCCTCGATTTGCGTAAGCCATTGTGGCAAGGTATTACGTAAAAAGTTTCAAGTTATCAGTGGTATATTATAGATCAATATTGAGGTGAATCAACAATAGATGGACAAAAGCCACAAGGTATGAAATGAGATTAGGCCATCATTCTTAAGATGAACAATAATGAGGAAGCGTTAAAAGACTTAGCTTTATGCATATAGGATAAGCAACGAGAGTAACCTGGAGTTTGGTAGCAGACCTCAGTAGTGATAAATCGAAGTAAGAATTATTGTATAGTATGGCCTACTAGATGAAGTAAAGCTACTGACACCCAGAGGGACAACTTGACATAATGTTATATATGTTCACAAAGTGAAGCCTAGAGATTGGCTAAAAACTAGAGGAAAAAGGAGAGATGAGTCGCATAGGTGCACATACAAGGAAAAAGTCGTACAGGTTGTATGACAAAAGGTAGCAAGAGTTACGAAATTAGAAGAATTCTGATCACAGACCATGATGTGAGAAAGAGTCCTAAAGGGGGGAATGCCCTGGCCTTTGGATTTATTCAAAGAACAGTTGCCTAAATGGCAATAAGAGTATTAAATTATTCGCAAGAGTTACGGGTTATGCGAATGATAAGTATATCAGTCAACATTTGAGAACGAATGTTCCAAAGGGGGGAATGATGTTACACCCCATGATTTCGTACGTAAAAGTACGCCATAAGTAAATTGATGAAATCTCGGAAATAAGACATTACATCCCGCATTTACGTAGGTTAAAGCTTCGTCGTAAGTTAATCGACGAAAGTTCAGGAATGAGATTATTCTAAGATTATAAGCATTATGCTAATTGAAACAAGTGATGAGTAAATTCGTGAAGGTGAGAGGGTAAGCAAATTGAAGAAAATGATTTTTGTCAAAGTTTGATATTTTGGGATAAAATACGGCCCGAGCTAAAATACCCGGTATTTATGGACTAATACCATACAAGGTACCACATCGCGATGATAGTAAGTTGTATAAGGTGTGTTAAAAGTGAGTAATATTTTAAGTAAGTTCAGATAATTCTTAATTATATGGGTAATTGGATAATTACTGGGTAATGGGATATTACCTAAATTATTGGATAAAGGTTACAATTCCCCAACGTGGCAGCCCACCCTTCAAACTAATGACTCTTAACTCAAATTGAAAGGTGTCAAATTAATGTTATGTGGCTAAGCCACCACACGAAGTGGGCCCACACCTATTCAAACACATTTCTTCATTACGTGTTGCAGCGTACTTAGAAATTATGACCATTTTGTCTTTCGGATTTTCAAGTGATCCAAATATAGTACTCTTTCCATTACAAAGACACATTAGAATATATCAAAAGAACACATAACATCTTCCTACTACAATACCAAATTACACACGATGGAGCACTTGGTAGGCATTTGGTTTGTGCTATTGTTGTGATTGAATTTGGTCGTTCCCTATTTTGATCTCGCCGTTACGTGTTTCGTCGCAAAAGACAGTGTTAAAGAGATTGTCAAGAGAATCGGTTCAGGTATGTTAAGGCTATCTCTTCTTTCCTTTTGGCGTGATCCAAATAATACAAATGAAACGAGCAAAATACGCAACTTTCATAAATGACTTTATTCATAGAAATACTAGGGGTGTCTATATTCTTGAATCCCCATGTGAATTATAATTATATCTTCTATTCATGGGTCTCAAAAAAATACATATTTGATAAAGTTTATCCGAAAGGCATATTAATTTTTATGACATTCCGAGAAATCTTATTAACGTAATTATTATGCATTTCATGCATTTATACATTTATATTGACCGATGACAAGATAGCGTTATATACACGTATGTTATATGTATATGGGATACAGAAAAATATTATGACGTTATATACGCACCACCACCCGATCAGCTGGTATACATTGATGATTTACCCACAGTGGCCGAAATGATATGATGGGATGCCCTCAGAGGCTTGATGATGTTATGAATGCATATACGTATGCATGGTATGACATTTATACGCATATGCATGACATTATAAAAATGAAATAAGTCACAGAGCTATGAAGACGTACATGTCGAGTCTTTTACTCCGTGTTTCTCTCATGTCTATTATTTACTGATTTTCATTCCTTACATACTCGGTACATTATTTGTACTGACGTCCCTTTTCCCTGGCAGACGCTGCGTTGCATGCCCGCAGGTCTCGATAGACAGGTCGGTGATCTCCCAATATACTTAGATTTACAAGGTTTTCTACCCATAAAATTTCATAGCTATGAGTCTACTTTCTAACACATTAAACCATTTATCAATACGACATCAGAGAAGAGAGATACGGGCGTTTTTGCGAGACTGCGCAGGCTGCTAGGTGACAAGTAGGTGTATCACCTACTTGCTTAAATGAGAGCCCAAAAATGGGCCATTTCGGGTCGTCCAAATAGGCTTTTTAAAGGCCTATTTTCTTCATATATTAGAATGAAAATAGGGCATAATAACCATACATAAACTCTTCAAAAATCCTCCCAAACATTTACCACAAACACTAATTGATTTTCTCTCCCTTTCAAGTTCTAATTGGAGGTAAAACCTAGAGTTTAAAGAACCAAGATAGGAGCTGAGTTATCCAACAAATAAGGTGAGTTTACTGCTATATTTAATCAATTATTTCTGCTGTAAATTCATGGTATGTCGTTCTATAATTGTAAGAACTCACGGGACAGTGATCGGAAGCCGTGAGTTCGAGTTATTCACTTGTAGCGGACTGCTTTGTGGACTATTTTGTGTTGCTGTTAGGCTGTGTGTTTTACTACTGTTTTGTGGGGTTTTGGAGGAGGAAGGGGGTGGAGAAATACCATATAAATGTAGGGTGGTGGGCTGCTCGTTCGTCGTAACATTTCCGGGCCGTTTGACACTACTACGGTGGTCATTTTGTGTATGAAGAGATTGGGGTGTGTTGGGGTGTTTTGTACTATTTGATTGTGTATATAAGGCTGGACAATAATGTATATATGTTGTTATTGTTGTGTTCTTGTGTTTTTGGTGTTATCTTGAATTCGGTAGAAGTAAGGATAATAGGGGAGATGCTGCCCGTTTTAATACAAAATAAGTTTGTCGTTCGTTGTGCGATAGTTGTACCTTTCGTAACTTAACGATAGTATTATTATCATTCTTGTAGATTAAGGTGCGAAGAGGTGAGTTCAANTCGTTTGACACTACTACGGTGGTCGTTTTGTGTACGAAGAGATTGGGGTGTGTTGGGCTGTTTTGTAGTATTTGATGGTGTATATAGGGCTGGAAAATGATGTATATATGTTGTTATTGTTCTGTTCTTGTATTGTTGGTGTTATCTTGAATTTGGAGGAAGTAAGGATTATAGGGGAGATGCTGCCCGTTTTAATACAAAATAAGTTTGTCGTTCGTTGTGCGATAGTTGTACCTTTCGTAACTTAATGATAGTATTATTATCATTATTGTAGATTAAGGTGCGAAGAGGTGAGTTCAACTTGGTGATTGGAAAGATTGTGACAAGGTATGTTAAGGCTATTCCCTTCATTCATTTTGGCATAATATCGTAACTATATGTGTTTAATAACGAGACATAAAGAGAAGTTCATACTCCCGAATTTATATACACTATCCTAGTATCATAAGTTATAGTATTCTCCCTTATCGGGACTTCATATTCAGTTTAGTTTTGTGTTTATTCAGTCAAGAGAGCATAGGGTCTATATATATGTATAGTATTACAATATATTCACCACCATCGAGCTATAATCGGTGGGCAGGCCCCTATTGCGCAACCTCTGATCAGATGGTAAGTTATATACCGAGCCTACTGTGGCCGAGCGCCTATGAGCGACCCCAGAATGGCCGAAATACAGATCATAGTATGGCCAAGCACCTATGAACGAGCCTAATACAGCAGAGTAATTAAACGTTTCGAGCCTTATAGGGCCGGACATTTATTTTGCTTACTATATTGAGAGAGTTTAGTCAGTATCAGCAAGTAAGTATATCTCCAGATCATCTTTTACTCCTAGTTACTTTCAGTTATCATATTATCATTTCAATTTCAGCTTTCATTTATTTTATTGCCTTACATACTTGGTATATTATTTCATACTGACGTCCCTTTTCTGGGGGCACTGCACTTCATGCGTGCAGGTTCAGACAGACAGACGAGTAGACCTCTTCAGTACATGTTGCCCGAGTTCACCCTGATCGGTAAGCTTCACGTCCTTCGGAGTTGCTGGGTCTAGAGTTTTGTGTACAACTTATGTATATCTGTATATATGTTATGGGTAGGTCAGGACCTTGTTCCGATCACAATACATCTAATAGTAGAGGCTTGTACACATATCCTATCAGTTAGTGCAGTATGTTAGGCTTGTAGGCCTTGTATGTATATTTTGTTGGTTTGTCAATTATAGTAGTTATGACGGCCTTGTCGGCCCAGCGTTATATTGATATTTAGTCAGCATTATTTTCCATTCAGTTTTATATTTTGCTTCACAAATTGTCTTGCAATGTGGCCCAATGGCCAAACTATGGCATTATATGTTTAGACTCTCTTAGTTGCAAGTTGGTACGCAAGGTTAGGTGAGGCACCGGGTGCCGGTCTCGCCCCCCAGGTTCGGGGCGTGACACTGATGTTAAGTACCTATGAATGACAAATTTTGCTAATGACCTTAAGAGGACAAACGAGTACTTAACAAGATGAAAGAGAGATGTCCTATGCTAAATAAAGATAAACCTAAAAGATAATGAATTGGGCCGATGCACCATTGTAATGTACTCATTGATTTCCTACACATCTTCTAATGTAATAATATATGCTTCAGCATAATGAATATGAGTCTGAAGTATTCCAATGATCTAGGAACTTACGACCCTAAATGTAATGTTATTTGTGTTGCTTTGAGCTTGTATGTAGGCATGTGCATAATAATGTGTTATGAGTCTTACGGACGGACTAGTGAAATGCATAGGTGCATAATAAAGATAAGCACTGTGGATGGTCTGGTGACACGCATAGGTGTATAGTAATGGTTGGCTATGGACAGACTGGTGGAATGCATAGTTAGTGCAGCAATAGGTGAGCCCTATGGACAGACTGGTGAAACGCATAGGTGTAGAGTATAGATGAGCCCATTGGACGGTTTGGTGACACACATAGGTGCATAGTAAAGGTTGGCTATGGATGCACTGGTGGAACATGTAGTTAGCACAGGAAATAGGTGAGCCCTATGTACGGCCTGATGAAATACATAGGTGCCAGTTTTGTTGTCTTCTGGCGGAACATAGTGTTACATTCACATTTTATTTTTGTGTCTCATACATAGCTCATATGTCCCATTCGATCCACAAGAAGTGTATGTGTAGGATAACTTGAGTACAATATGACTTGACATATGATTCAATAGGTTGTTTCATATCTTCTCGATGTACGTCATTTATCTCTCTTTGACCTACCATGTTTTTGTACATTATTCTATCTGCTTTACATAGTAGTACTACTCCACATGTACTAACGTTCCTTTTGCTGGGGATGCTGCATCTTTAATGGATGCAAGTGATACTCCAACAGGCGACAGAGGGTCTTGATAGGAGAGGACCTTCCTTCAGATGATCTTTGGAGAGCCCTACTCTGTATCGGGGCTTTTATATTATATGGATCCTTACATATTGTTTTGAGGTATATTCAGGGCCTTATCACTGACATTTCTATATTTTCTTACATTAGTTTAGAGGCTCCATAGGCACAGTGTGGGTCATGTATAATATGGAGATTTGATATGTTGTATGCCATTTTGCTTTTGCTTAAAGTCATTTAAAATAACTTGTAATGTTTTGCTATCTATTAATGAAATTACTTAAGTAATGAAAGATTTACGTTTGATGTCTGGACCTATAAATATTCATGGATAACCTCTACATATTATGTCTTCGTAAAGTCTTTCACGGATAAGGGTAGATAATGGGCATTAAGAAGGCTTGGTTCACCAGGATACCTCGGTTGAGTACTGGTCCTGCTCCCAGAGGCCAGGGAGTGACAAGCTTGGTATCAAAGCCTAAGGTTTTAAATTTTCCTAGGATGTCTTGGAGCCGTGTCTAGTAGAGTCCTTATTATCGGTATGAAGTCGACCACATCTATAATTAGGAGGCTACTTCGGCATTTAGGAATGTCACTCATTATTGATATTCTAGATCGTGCGATAGAGCTTGATTATAAGACTGTCTCTTTTTAACTCGTGCTTGTTCTAACTTTTAGTACATGGCACCTAGGAAGGAGGTGAAGAGTGGAAAAAAGGCCAATGCCTCTTCTGAAGTGGATATTAATGTTACCAATGTTGCGGGTGAGCATGATGTTCCAGTTCCACCTCCAACCTCAACCTCTGGTCCTAGGGCTTCTGATGGGGAGCCATACAATTGCTGACTCAGATAGTGGATTCCCATGCCTAGAGATTGAATGCTACATCTACTTTTTTTATCCACCAAGGAGATTCAGCTAGTTCCGGAGTGAACCGATTTCTTCAATTGGATCCTCCGAAATTCACGGGTACTAAGCTCGAGAAGATCCCACACGAATTTATTGGTTAGATCCACAAGACTATTCGTGTGATACGTTCCAATGAGACAACAACAGTGGAATTAGCCTCCTATCGCCTGAAGGAGGTGGCGTACTCATGCTTTGAGTGGTGGGAGGAGTCCCGCGAGGAGGGTAGTCCTCCGGCAAAGTGAAACGAGTTTGTAGATGCTTTCATGGATCATTTTATGCTTGCCAAGACTAGGGCAACCCATTCCACCTAGTTTGAGAACTTGAAGCAAGGTAGTATGAGTGTGTGGGACTACTGTTTGAAATTTGTGTATCTTTCCAAGTATGCTCTCTATATGTCACCCACTATAGAGGCTCGAGCGCACTGATTTGTGCAAGGCCTTAGTCCTTTGGTCATCAATAAGGCCGCTACAGCCACCTTGAACTCTTATATGAATTATGGGAAGATGGTGACGTTCGCTCAAGCCACGGAGGATCAAAAGTTAAAAAGTAGTAAGGAGCAAGACAATAACAAGAAGGCTATGTCTGCGAGCAACTTTAGTGGCCCATATTGTGGAGGTGGTAATGGAAAGGCATTCCCTAGAAGAGTGTCATTCGGACGCTCACAGTCAGTTGCTATGTCTTCAGCTAGAGCATATCCTCAGGGCCCGATAAGCAGCGGTACAACTAAAACATGCCAAACTAGGGCAATGAGGGACTTAATCAACAAGTTCAATTGAGCGGGAACTTTAAGGTGCAGCGGAGGCCCCCATGTCCTAAGTGTAGGAGGCGTCATTTGAGGGTATGCCTATGTGGTACTGATGAATGCTTTGGGTGTGGAGTAAAGGTTCATCAGTTAAGGAGTCGCCCCAACAACCAAAGAAAAACAAGTAAGTCCCTCAACCCCTTGCATCTTATTCTATGACGTGATTGAATGAGTATGAGTATAGAGTTCCATGCCCTATATGTTTGACCATGGGATTGTACTTTTTACATGTTTGAACCTCCAACCCTGGTAAATCTAACTCGTATGGAATGACGAGGTGAGGTAGAGTTGAAAATTGGGAGGGGCAAAGTTACAAGTGTTAACCAAAAGTCTTAAGAGTTATATACATATATATAAAAGAATGGTGTGTGTTAAGGTATATGACCTTAGTTACTCCATAGGCGTATGTTTATAAGCTTTCACATAAAAGGAGACTCACGTTGCTATAAGTTATGTTCAGAATATAATTTTCATCTTCCAATCCTAGGGAGACGTGATCAAGATGCTCCACAAATGTTACCTTAGGCTCAAGGGGGATACTACAAATTTGAAGATCTTGCTTTGTATTGTCTCTTCAAAGTAGATGTTTAGGAAGGTCAAGGGAAGTTATATAGTGGTCATAAAGTATGTCGAATCGCTATTGGGTCAAGGAGCAGCTATAGTAATATGTATTGGGGAGTATAGGGCAAATGAAGGCCATGGTTGAAAATCTTATTATGTATTAGGTTGTTGTCGCGCTACGTGGTACCTCGTTAGTAGGAGATGTGGATCCCCCATTGGATGGTCCAAAGTTGGTGTAGCAGAGTTGATAGGGCCTAAACATTTTCACTAAGCCATGGAGTAAGTCAAGATCATCATGGAAATGTTGTTCTTAAAAGAATTTTATAAGTTTAATTTCTATGCGATATGTTCAAACTTGTACAGTTTATGCTAAGATGCCCCTTGTGGCAATACAATGCATATAAGGTTATGGTTGGTGTTGTTTTAATGCTATGATGCATTGTTGTAGTATGAACGTGTTGTAAGGATTAGTTCTTGGGACCCTCTGACAGGTGGATAAGCCCAAATATAGTGGGAACTCTACCAAAATTATTGGAAATTTGGGGAGTTAGCAAAATTGGAAACTCTTGGTGTGTGGATAAAAGGTTGAGTCATATTGGGTGCTTATGGCAGACTCTAACCCTCATTCAAGGATGAATAATCCTAAGCAGGGGAGGATATAAGGCCTCGTAAAAGTTCACCAAAGATGTAAGTTTTTATAGTGCCATGGTAAGCTAATGTTCCACAATATGGATTTTAGACTGTGCAATGCATCGTGAAGTTGGTAGGAACATTTGCAGTTAATGGCAATTCTATGGCCCATTATGCTATTGCGGTTCTGTTCTGCTGACCACGAAATCACCGCGTAATGAGTAAGAAGAAACTCAAGTTTTGAGGAACATTTTATGGTCTATTATGCGACCGCATATGTATTACGCTGACCACAGATCCATCGCGAATCTGTTTCGCTGACCGCGGATCTGTTTTGCTGACCGCGAATCTGACCATACCCAACCTAGATTTGTAAAAACATTTTATGGTCTATTCCACTGACCACAGATCCGTTTCGTTGATCGCGAAATCCGTCGCATATTTGATATGGGAGGGGTTATTTTTGGAAATTTCCTAATCTAACTCTATTTTTATATAAGGCCCTAGGGGGTTATTTTAGAAGATATAACCTAATATTATAGAGAGAGGAGATCAATTTAGAGAGAGAGAGGGAAGAGCTCTATTAATTCTACTCTTCAATTCTTGCTCAAATCTTGGGATTCAATAGTGAAACTCACAAGTTCTTCAACCGATTGGGTAAGCTTCTCGCCCCTAAGCTTTCATGCAAAGTTTGTAATGGGATTGAGTAAAGATTGTATTGTTTTAGGTCTTATGGGATGGTGATCGGAAGTATTAATTCCTCAATTTCGAATTTGGGTGTGTGAGAAGAGTGGAGGAAGTGATTCTTATGGGTTGGAGGTATATGGTTGGGCATGTATGTGAAAATGAAGGTTGTTGGGTGTCGTAGGGATATTGTT
This sequence comes from Nicotiana otophora, assembly GCA_000715115.1. NCBI lineage: Eukaryota > Viridiplantae > Streptophyta > Magnoliopsida > Solanales > Solanaceae > Nicotiana > Nicotiana otophora. The sequence continues at coordinate 45,965 of AWOL01S0003185.1, read as the reverse complement.
AATAGATTGGTGGCATACATATTTATTTCGGGGTATAGGAATTTCTATTATGGAACATTCTAATAATGGATCAATTTTATTATGTTGCTATAGATTGAGGTGTTTTGGGTAGCGAAATATCGTAGAAACTCTAAGCAAAGCTTAAATCGAGGTATGATGGCTAAACTATCTCCTTAGAATCGGATTCTATGAAATTCCTTGAGAACTCCAAGGGTGGCTTGTCCAAGTTCTATTCCTATTATTCTGAATTGTTTCTAATGATTGATTCATCCCAAAGGATTACGATTTAAAATTCTTGTTTCAAATTGCAAATCACTATGCTCTTCCTTGTTCTTATTTCCAATGTGTTTTGAGATCTTACATGCTTATCAGTTGAAGCTATGATATTCTCAACATTTCGAATGTCTTTAAATGTTTTATGATGACCCATGGGAATGTTATAGAGGTTCAAGTTTACAAATAAGCATGACGCTGAAATTAAGGCATTCCAATGGTTCCAAACATAATATATATGCTTCTGAAATAATAAATGCAAACAACTTTGATGTTAAGTCCCCAAGAATGACAAACTTAGATAATGACCTTAACATGACAAACGAGTACATAGCGAGTTGAAAGAGAGATGTCCTATGCTAAATGAAGATGAACCTAAAGGTTAGTAAATTGGGCCCATGTGCCATTGTAATCTACTCATTGATTTTCCACACATGTGCTAACGTAATAAGCTATGCTTCCGCATGATGAACATGAAATTGAAGTATTCCAATGATCCGAGAACTTACGACCCTAAACGTAATGTTATTCTTGTTGCTTTGAGCTTACATGTGGTCATGTGCATAATAATATGTTCTGTATGCTTTACATACTAGTACTATTTCACATGTATTAACATCTCTTTTGCTAGGGATGCTGCATCTTTAATCGATGCAGGTAATACTCTAGCAAGCGACATAGGCTCTTGATAGGAGCGGACCTTCCTTCGGCTGATCTATGGCGAGCCCTACTCTGTATCTGGGCTTTTGTATTATATTGATCCTTACACATTGTTTTGAGGTATAGTCAGGTCCTTGTTACCGGTATTTCCATATTTTTCTCACTCCAGAGACACAGTGTGGGTCATATATAATATGGGATTTGATATGTTGTATGCCATTTCGCTTCCGCTTAAAGGAAAATTCTAGCTATTAATGAAATTACTTATGTAATGGAAGATTTACGTTGGATGTTTCCCCATATAAATATTTTTGGCTAATCTCTATATATTATTTCTTAATAAAATCATTCATGGATAATGGTAGATAGTGGGCATCAAGAAGGCGTGCTTGACTGGGATACCTCAATTGAGCGCTGGTCCTGCTCCCCAAAGTCGGGGCGTGACACCACCCCGGCAAGTAACATAACCACAATTACACATAAGTAAAACATTAAATAGGGGAAACAGTGCTAAAGTACTCAAAATGATTGGCTTGATCGTTATAGGAAGCTTAAGTTATAAGAGTTGACCGAGGTTTGATTTTTGTGAAAATAACTCTGGAATGGTGTTTTGATGGTTCCAGTAGGTTCGTATGGTGATATTTGACTTAAGCGTATGCCCGAAATTGGATTTGGAGGTTCCTAGGATGATTTGGCTCTTTTTGTCAAAATTGGCAATTTGAAGGTTTAGAAATTTTATAAGTTTGACCATGGATTGAATTTGTGGCTATCGGACTCAGATTGTTGTTCCGAGAGTTGGAGTTCGACCGTTTTGTAATTTAGAACTTGTGTGCAAAGTTTGGTGTCATTCCGAGTTGATTTGGTAGGAATCAGACACTTGGTTGCAAATATTAATGTTTTGAGTTTCAAAGCTTGCATGATGCATTTTGGTGTTGTATTCATGGTTTTATATGTTATTTGGATGTTCTGAGCATGCAAGCGAGTTTGTTTGAGATTTATGTACATGTGTGGATGGTTGGAGTAGGACCCCAGGGGCGCGGTGTGTTCCAGAATGATTTTGGAGTGTTTTGGTTTGCTTCAGCTTTTTCTGGTGCTGCAGACCTCACATTTGCGAAGGTCTGCTCGCAATTGCAATGGTCTCATTTGCGATGGACTTCTCGCTTTTGCGTTGTAAGGATGCCAGGAGGACCTTGCATTTGTGAGGATTTTGGTTGCTTTTGCGACAATGGGTCTGGCAGCATGGGCTTCACAATTGTGAATTGCTTGTCACATTTGCGACATAGGTAGTCAACAGGGTCATCGCATTTGCGATGTCTGTGGTCGCATTTGAGACATTTGTTGGGACAGTCCTAGTTCGCATTTTCCGGCTATGGGTCGCATTTGCAAACCTCTGGTTGCAAATGAGACATCACCAGCTTGTTATAGCTGGCATTTAAGGACTTATACTTATTGTATAACATTTTGAGCCATAGACTTGGTGAGCGGCAATTAATGAAAGAGATTTTCACACATAGCTATTGGGTAACTGATTTTTTTATTATTATTGACATATATATTGATTTCTCATGGACGTTTACACCAAAATCATTAAATTTGGAAGGAATGTTTTTGGAGTTTTAACTATATTTTAAAAAATAGAAATTTAAGATTTGGGAGTTTATTTGGACTCGATTTTGAAAACTAATTACATATTTAGACTTGTGGGGTTATGGGTAGTCAAGCTCTACCCATGAATCAGATTTTGACGGTGGAGGCCTGGGGTTGACTTTTGTTGACTTTTGGAGATTTGGTTAAAGATTAGGCCTTTATTGTTTGGAATTCATTCCTTTAGCATTGTTTGACATTATTGAGTTATTTTTGGCTAGATATAAGTTGGACGGAGGTGAATTTTTAAGTAAGGCATTGTTAGAGTACTGAATTCTCTTGTTTGAGGTAAGTATCTTGCCTAAACATGTGTGGGGGAATACTCCTTAGGATTTGACTTTATTTTCCTATTTGTGTTATGTGAAAAGTGATGTGTACACGAGGTGACGAATGTGTACACGAGTGATATGTGTGACTTGTGACCGGATTAGACCTTAGGCTATTAATATACCTTAATTTGGGGATGTAAGTTATATAAAACATGCTTAATCACTTTTGGGCTACGTGAACATGATCACTACAATTAGCTCAACCGTAGCAATGCTTTATTTGTTAAATGCCCATCTGTATTTTACTATTTTCATGCCTTTGTGCACCTTGTTGATAAATTACGAACTCATATCCTTTACAAAACTTTGTCAATATTCTTTTGTGATTATTGTGGCATATGTGGACATGTTGAGCGCATTGTTTGGGTGTTAGCACAAGGTTTTTGTCGTGCATTTGTATTTGTTATTTTGTCAGGGCGGAGCGATACGGGTTGCTATTGTGATTTTGTCAATGCATAGCGATATGGGAGGCTATTGTTATTTTGTCAAGGAGGAGCGATAAGGGTAGGTATTGTTATTGTGATAAAACTATGGGCACGAGGTGCAATATGTGTGTGTTTCTCTTTGATGAGTTTTTGATGAAGCTGAGCCCTTACTTGCATTGAATTCTTATCACTTGTTCTGATGAGATTATTTTTACTGTTTTTCTGCTATACTTTCTGTTGCCAGTGTTTGATATATTGCAACATGTTATTCAACTAGTGAGTATCACTTGACTTGAACCTCGTCACTACTTCACCGAGGTTATTCTTGATACTTACTGGGTATCGACCGTGGTGTACTCATACTACAGTTTTATACATTTTTGTGCAGATCTAAGTTTTGGATGCAGCGGACCAAGGCAGTGAGAGCTTACATTGACCGCGAGGATTCAAGGTAGAGTTGCATCGACCATCGCAGTCCCTTGGATTCCTATCCTTAAGTTGACACTGTCATTTTTAGATCCGAACATTATTGTATTTTAAGATATTTATATGTATACAGTTAGAGCTCGTGACTTTATACTGTCTAGTTCTGGAGAGATGTTTGAGTATTATCACTTTGGCTTATATTAACTCTATTTCCTCTTTTATATTAATTTTTGCCTTATTATATCATGTTTCCTTGATTTAGTTTTAGTGATAGGCTTACCTAGTCTTAGAGATTAGGTTTCATCACGATCCCTATAGTGGAAGTTGGGTCGTAATAGTTTTGAACATCAATTTTGACTCGAATCTGAGAAGTAATTGCATATTTTGATTCATAGGGTTATGGGTCATCAGGATTTAGTCTTATTGGGCGTATTGACAATGTGGGCTCGGGTTAACTTTTGTTGACTTAAGAGATTTCTTCGAAGATCGATGTTTTATTTCTTGATATTAATTCTTTTAGCATTGTTTCACTTTCATAAATGATATTTCGCTAGGCTATGGGCAACTTGAGGTCAAGAACAAAGGAAACTGAGTGATTTTGGGCTGAAGACTAGCTTGGATAATGTAAGTATCTTGCTTAACCTCGACTCGAGGGAATTATTTATAACAAATAACCTTGTATGCTATTTGTTATGTGTTGGAGGTCACATATATGCAAGGTGAAGAGCATATATGCAGATGCCATATTTATTCTCGGGGTAGATTTTAGACTAATTATGCCTTGATTTGATATTTTGTGCTATTTATGATATGCTTTAATTGTTGGTATGACTGCATGAGTTCTCTTGATCATGCTCAAAGATATGTTAGGGCTCGAGGTCCCTTGTTGATCATAACCGGCGTTGTTTTGACACACTGTATTACATCCTCTATCCATGACATTTTTAACTGTTGAATTACTTCGTGGACATCCTTATTCATGGTAGAACTGAAGTTCAGGATGATTATCTTATTTGGATGAGATAATTTCTTCTTCATATGTTGAGCTAATCGAGCATACTTTTGCATGTTTATTTCTTATGTTCTTGTGCACCACACATATATTATCTCACATGCATATGCTTATCTCTGCATATGGATATAGTTATAGGAGCTGAGTTGTTGCATGATGGTACATTCCCAGTATATTGATTATGGTACTGTGAGATACTTTGGTACATTGAGACATGTAAGTAGATTGAGTTGTTATAACACATGAGTTGTCTGTGTGGACTAACTACGGTATTCAGATTTGATCGAGTAATACAGTGTAATAATATTTTGTTGATATGTTATAGCACGATAGATTTCAGTGCTATGAATCCGTCCCTCTGGAATCAGGTGATTACCCATGTTACATTTGGCCCTATGAGCATAGGTTATACGTGTATTGTGTTGGAGCGTGTGGGACGTGTTGGATTATGTTGGAGCACATGCAACACACTGGATATTGGTTGTGGTTGAGTCTAGAGCATGCATTGACATTCTAGACTTATGTAGGCGTATCGAGCACATGTGATGTGCTGGATATTGGTCGTGGCACATTCATGCATTTTTACATATGTTTCGGACTTGTTGTGGTTTGATGGACACTTGCATAGCGTCAGATTGATAAACACGTTGAGTCTTTATCATACATAAACATTTTAGACTCATGTAAGAGTATTCATACAAATACTATTGAGAATTGATGTAAAAACTGGAATTTTATACTGCATAGACACTTTACATTCATGTAAAAGTATTCGAGTAAATGTTGCTTGATGCATATTTCTGTTATATGAGAATTTGGTGCAATTGTATATGCTTTTGACTTGGTTATTTGGAAAAGAATTCCTATTACCTTTACCTTTTATTGAGCACCTTATTATATATATACATTGTTCATTGGTTGTTTCTTGGCTATTTCTCTGTCATTGTATATGCTGATAAGTTGCCCAAGTTATATAAAGCGAGTATCTTTTGATTAACCCTTGCCACAATTCTGTTAAAGTTAGTTTTGATATTTACTGAGTGCATGGGTTGGTTGTACTCGTACTACACTATCGTACCTTGCATACAGATTTCAGAGCTGAGCTGTTATGGAAGCCGAAGGCTAGCATTGAATATGTACCAACATTCTAGTTACAAGTTACCATTTTGTTCATGGTAGTTTAGGAAATTCTATTTATATATATTCATAACATATGATGTGTTTTCTTTACACATGTATTTTTACACCAATATTGTATTTCTTAATCTTAGTAGCTCATGAATTGTACTACCAGCTCTTGGCGGAGGTTGTATTGAATTTTGGAATCTTATTATATTATTTAGTTGATGTCCTTTAGTTCAAACTGTGTTATATCTTTGTTGGCTTACCTATATGGTTGGGTTATGTGTCATCATGACTTGGTAGGAATTTGGGACGTAACTAGTTGGTATCAGAGCACAAGGTTCATAGGTTATACGAGTAATGAGAAAATATCAAGTAAATTGTTGCGAATTGGTAAGATGACATTCATACTTATCTTCAAAGGGCTATAGGGCATGTAGGAAATATTCCTTTGTTTCTTTCTTTATAGTGCAACTTTGTTTCAGCTTGAAGTCTAAATCTTCGATTTATTTCTATTCGTTCATATGTGATGTTGTGAACTCGGTACCAGTTGGGCACCGACAACTTGTGATGATGTTGTAGATGTGGTATGAGATGTATTCTTGTGAAGTGAGGGTAGGTCAATCTAAAAGACTTGTGGCCAGGTATAGACCAAAGGTTTGGATCGGGGGACTCAGGTAAGTGAGCATGTAATTTTGGACTCTTTTGTCCGATAGTGTTACTAAAAGTGGGAGTGTGAGCGGTAAGATAGATATATTTTCACCATTGATTGCTCTAGAATTAAGTGGATGCTTCTAAAATCCTTGAAATAAAATGGATAATATGTTTCTAAAGTGAAGCGACAGAGTTAATGAGGCAGCCTCAGTATACGTGTTAATATGCCTAAGGACTACACTTAGAGGGTTTGGATGTGACGAGAAGGATCCGCTTGGGATGCAAAGGGAATATGGACGATTGATTATCATCTCGGTGTGCAATGCAATCTTAAGGTATGTATGTATTGATGGGCATTCCAGTTGTTCATTAGTGGAATGAAATGGATTCTTACAGCTTGTGGACGAGTGTAGACTCGGGAGGATCAATTGATTAGAGGTTATAACCATGGTAAGAGTCATAGAATGATATTGAATTGGGGTTAAACAAGTGGTTTATCTCCTGTGAGAAAGTTTGAGGTTGTATGACGTATTAAGGGGTTCTGATAAAGAGTTTTCTTTCTATCCAGTGTAATGTATATTTTACGAGGAGAGTTTGGATCGCATGAGGAAGATGACATACCTGTCACAAGGATAAGTATGCATCAGCGTGGAGTGTGTTATTACTGGTACTACATGAGCTTATGAGAAATTTAACCGAGTAACAGCACGAGGTCATGGTAGTTAAGGAAGAGAAGTTATTATAGGTTCTCGGATAATGTAAATTACGGAATGGAGCCATGTGGGGGAGTCTACCATCGACGATCAGATCATATGAGCATGTTTTCTTGTAGTTCTTGGAATAAGGTACGTTTATGGATTAGTTATGACCGGAGAAGGGTGACATCGATGATGATTTGGGCATGGAGTTTGATGGAGGCATGGTGTACTACATTTAATTGATATGTGGAGATTGTTGAATGACTCAGGTTTGATTCTTTGTGGATAAAGTGTGAAAGGAGAAAGGGATCACTCGGTTCACGAAGGACGAGGTTTTTCTATTTAGAGAAATAAAGTGAAAAAAGAGCACAAGTCGTTTGGCATGTCTGGCTATGTATTAAGGAATGGGGCATAATGGGAAACACTCGAGAATAGTTCTAGTGGGTTCATGTTTCATGATGCGATACTTAAGGATTTACAATGTACTTTGATTGGTTAAGTGTTGGATATATGATAGGGATTTATAGTACTTCTATATCATTTTTTTGTTCTACAATGCATCATTTGAGGGATGAAAAAAATAGTTTCAGATTCATTGAAGGGCTCTTTAGAGCAAATATTTTGGCTTGAGATGCTTTTTTGGGTGCATGAAGGGGAATGAAGTGGCTTACGAATATTGGAACGACATAGTTCCATGTAGAGATTACTTGGTGCGAGATTTGGTTGAAGGTTATAGTGTATCATAAGAGAAAATGATGTCTTGAAAGTGGGTCAGGAGTAATATGAAAAAGTTGTGTCAGCATACTAGTGAATTGGACCAGTATAATGATAAAAATGATCGATTCTTCGGTATGATAAGGCATTACATGCACTTTTGTGGTAAACATTTAGGGTTTTGAAGTCTAGGTGACTTGGTTGGCTCTGAAAGACTCAGTTTTAATAGTTTGTTTATTGTGTAAGTGAGTTTTAAGAGCTTGAGGACTATCCTACTTATGACTTGGAGTTGATAATGGGATTATTGTACTCAGATTGGCGTCACAGTAGATGTGGTCAGTAACGTGAGGTTTGGATTGTTTTCCAAAGGTCACAGTTCATCTTCGGGCAGAAGGATTGGGATCAGAGATAGCACAGATTATTCGAGTTGGCTTGAGAAGCATAGTAGCGCTAATTTCAGTATCACCAAAAAAAGGAATGGGTATTAGAGGATGCATGATGATGTGAGCTATGGACAAATCACTAAGTGCTATGATAATTTTGTGATTATCAGTCATTGAGGTTTTGATTTTTGTTGCCTGATGTGCAAGGATTGCTAGAGATTCACATTTCGAGATGCTTGCTGGTGTGCCTTTATAGTTGTGTTTTAGTAGGTATGTAGAGGTCACTCGGTTGAGGAATCTTGTACTTATGAGGTATGGAGATTGGATTTCTAGAGGTAGGACTATCTCTTTTGTTGTGGTCATTGAAAGTGATGATGGTCAGATCGTATGTGTGTAGTATAGGTGACTTAAGAAGATTTTTGTTTGGTAGAGCTTTTGGTTTATGGTATTTGATATGTTGTGATCTGTCTAGATATGATGATCCTCCTAGGAGATCTTGGTTTGATGATTATGGTTCAAGAGGTTGTTGGAAGTATTTTTGTTTGTTGGGGTGATTAACAAGATAAGTAAGGAGTTTAAAGATTCAGAGATTTTTATATTCCATGCATTGGATTCCATGAGGTTATAGAAGATCACGAGTCAGTGACACAGATGGAAAATATAAAGGAAAAGGATTCGAGATGTGACTTGTGATAAATGGGTTGGAAACGAGTTGCCTGCATATATTCACTGTTGAAACTGGTGGTTTAGAAACTACATGTGTGTCCAAGAGTGGGAGTCAAAATAGGTCCTTAAGAACTTATGGAAGGCCTATTACCTATCTCAGAAGAATGTGGATTCAGTTTGTGTTTCTACTAAAAGAAATATTGAGGAGGCGTATTCTACGACATGTCTGATTTTCTCATACGCAAGGTGTCATATGGAAATGTCATCCGGTAAGGTTTATATCTATATAGGATACTTTCTACCATCGCATTTGATAGAGTGATAGATCACGATGTGATTTTGGTAGTATGATACGTGGTTTGGGTGCACATGTTGAGTTTTGTTAAGTTTGCTTAATTGTGGCATAGCGGACATATGGATTAGGTTGTATACATACTCATAGACTTGTTAAGAAAGGACACCAGTGGTACGGGGGTCATCGGATGATAAGTTGCTTTTTCATAGACTTGTTATATTTAGGTTATTTCTTGAATGATGCCCAAACAATAACTGTTGAGGTTCCACGTGGTGTTTGGACTGATTTATCGATCGGGCAACTTATACTACATGAGATGAAGCTAACGGACTAGGAATCAACATGATCAGAGTTGGATAAGAAATATTTGGAAGAAGAATACTTTTAGGCAATCTTGGACAAGCGATGGTCGGATAAGAGGAAATTCACGACTTGTTGATATGATTGGTAGTAATGAGTATCTACAGGATTCTTTTATCATTTACAGTGTGTTGAAGGTTTGGAACAAGGATCTATTTTTGATTTGGTATTTGATGGTTACCGGGTTTAGTAATGAGTAGTTGTTACGGTCAAAAGATAATGTTATGGGTATATGAGATATGGGATATAACATGTAGTTACATCTTTGAAGTAAATTTATGACATAATAAAGGTTATCGGGATTGATACAATGGATATGTACTGGAATCGGGGCTTGGAGGAAGATCCGGGTATTGAAGTTAGGTTAAAAGGATTATAAGTTGAGATTGGAAGAGGCATCTTCAGTTAGGATGTGTTGATGGATTCATATGGGTGCAAGTGCCATGAGATTACACATGGGAATGTGTGTGATGGGTGTATAAAGTTATTTGATGGCTTTGGGAATAATTCTTGGAACATTCGAAGATGAACATATATTTAAGTGAGAGAGAATGTAATGAACCAACTAGTCGTTTTGAGTTCTAGCATCTTGTTCTGTGATTGGAGGACTTAAGTGGTTTCATATAAAGTTTTATGACTTTCATGCATGGTTGGTTCGAGTTTCAAGATTTGCTAGGTAATTTAAAATAGTTGGTGGATAACTAGAGGCTTTAAGTTTAGAAGAGTTGACCAAAGTCAGCAGTATAGGTAAATGAGATCTAATTTATGATCTGAAGGTTCCAGCAGGTTCGTATGATGATTTAGAATTATACGTGTGTTCATTTCGGGTCTCGGGTGACGGAGGTAGATTTGGCAATTCTAGTTGAAAGTTGAAGTTTTGATTGATCTTTGATTCTTAGTTTTGATGTTGTTATTTGTGGTTTAAGCTCTTAGAAAAGTAGTGCAGGGTGTACAAACTTATATTGGATGGGGTCCTGGGGGCATCGGGTAGTTTTGAAGTGCTTTTTGATCATTTTGAGCCATGTTGAAGCTGTAGATTTTTTGACAACAGAGTTATGAATTGTAATCGCGGAAGGGCAATTGCATGCGCAAAGGAGAGTTGGAGGTTCAACATTGTGATCGCATAGGGAGTACTGCAATCACGAATAGGAGTTGTGCCAGGGTTGTGTTATGAATCGCGATCATGTGGGCGTAAGAGGAAGTGTGGTTGACGTATCTTTCGAATCTCAATCGCGTTAGTTGTTTTGCGACCGCAAAGAATGGAAGAAAACTGGGCATTTATGAATCACGATCGCAAAGATGATGGTCGTGATCATGAAGAAGAACTAGCTATCCTGGGTATTTTATGTCACGCCCCAAACTCGGGGAGCGCGACCAGCGCTCAACCGAGAGAACCCGGCCGAGCAAGCATGTTAGATTTCCTTCTACCCAAACTCATCCATGAATAAAGAGGATATGCACTCCATTAATAAAACACTAAAAAGATTTTATTAACAACTTCCTTTTCATTCCCATTAGCAGCTTCATTCATAATTTCCAAAATATTACGAGTTTATAGAATTAATAAAAAACATAATTTCCAAATACCAACATTTCTAGTTCAATTCCTAACATCAACCATAACCCACAACCTGTCTACAGAGACTCTAAGTACAATAGAAGAGTAATATAGAAATGCCGGCAACAAGGCCCCGGCTATACCTCAAAATACAATACATGAGAAACAAAAGATACATGACCCCAAAATGAAGTGGGGCTCACCAAATCAGCTTAAAAGAGTGTACTGCTATCACTGATCAATGTCGCCTGCTGTAAGACCACCTGCATCCATTAAAGATGCAGCGCCCTCGGTAAAAGGGATGTTAGTACTGTCGAATAGCACTAGTATGCATAGCTAAAAGTCCTCTTTCAAAATAGAATGCCTATATAAGAAAAGGTAACACATAGAAACAGCAAGTCACCATCCACAATATCCAAATGTCCAGTTAAAAAGAAGATAATTTTCAAAATACGAACTTCATATACAAGTTTTGGTTGGGAGATCATTAGCACCGATATACAACCGTCTTTGTTAGCACGGAGTCCGATCACGCCCAATCGGCTAGGCCATCTCCCCATGAACAATGTGGTTTGACATGTGATGCGAAAGAAAGTTGTTACCAAGAGTAGATCCACCATGTGCGCAACATTGTCCGATCTCCACCCGATCAGCTAGGCTACCTCCCCACATATGCCGTGTGGGTTGACTTTTCCAATCTACAATTGTTACCGGTTTCATCCCAATTAAGGGGAATAATATCACAATTCCTCCAATATTTAAATTTCATCCCAAATAAGGGGAATAATCACAATCCACCCCTACATCGGTACGTGTAGTTTCAGGTGTGGGCCTTATGACCCACTCTTTCTCGGTTTTGCTAATGATTCTCCCAAAAATATTTTTGATTTGATTTGCACACAGAAATAACATAAATACAATTGTACTCACTTTAACATCTTTCACATTGTATAAATTCTCATTAGTATTTCTACTCATTCGCAACGACAATATTTTCTTGGCTCATTTGGTCATTCACAGGATTATTTATTCCTGGCACGGTGGCCATATATGATATTCTACAGTTTCACCTCTTTCAATTTCAAAGATAACCATCAAATACCAACATATAGAATATTTCATAAATAATATACTTCAAATCCATTTGTAATGGGAACTTTAAGCACAAATGGTTTCTTCCCAAAGAATGGGGCATGCCAACCAGCAATAAAACACTCATAAAAATAAAAAACAATCAATACACCATTTATTCTTGCAATAAACTATCCCATAAATGACAATGTACAATTTCAACACACGAGTATGTAAGAACTCGAATCACACTGTATATATTTATAAAGCAAAGAATTAGTTAAAGCAGCCACTTATGGGCATGAATTGAGTACAAAAGCTCTGAGGCAATTTATTTTTTAAATCATTTTAAACAATTGAGTCGAGGCTCATTTCATATTGTTTATCGCATCATCTCAAATCATTTGCAATACTAGCCACAATCATAACTTAAATTCTTGGCACGTTGGCCAAACTCTATAACCCCAATTCACTTATTTCACTTCCAACCATCTTTATAGATTATCAACAATAAGGCATTTCCAATCAAGACTTTAGGTACACATATGAGCAATTAAGAGTCTTAAGATCATTGAGATTTTCTCACACAATTTGGCATCATAACCTTCATTTGGAATACGACTCAAAGACATAGCATTTTAATACACATGTCATTCTTGAACACATTCCCAAAGAATAACATAATGTGATAGGAATATTCGGAACAAGTTGTGGACACAATTCTCGTCACTCCACTTATTCGGGACAATCTTATTTATTGGGCACAACTCGGAACATAGAATAAGGAACTTGAGATAACCATACTTGGAACATACGGGAACATCATAGAATTCAATTCTAAGAGAGAAAGTTTAGCCAACATACCTCGCTTTGAGCTTTCCTTAAATTACTACAACGTTCCTGAAATTCTAGAAATCCCAATCTTTTTTGAGACATAACAAAATTGAACCATAATTAGGAAGATATTCAAGGTCTCAGCTCATTTGAGTATTTTATCAAACACTATGTGTGCAAATTTAACTACAAGATTTCCTTCACTCTACAACCCAATCTTTACTTATTTGAGCTCAACAATCTTCCCACAAACCTTATTAGTACAAACATGTATAAATAATACTCTTACACCCAAGAATCATACTCCCAATCACCCATCATTTACCCCAAACTGGAAATTGAAGACTAGGGGTTTGAATCTTATCTCTTAGATGAAGATCTTGTGAGATTTTCTTGTTGGATTTCAAATCTTGGGCAAGATCTTGATGAGCAAAACACTTCATCTACTTCCTCTCTCTAGAACACTCTCACTTCTCTCTAAAAAAACCTCAAATAATTGCCCCAAAATAAGCCCCAAAGGCTATTTATCAAAATGGGGTCAAGTTATAAAAATAAAAAAATTAGCCCTCTGAAAGTAGGTCTCCAGTCACATAATGGACCGCAGAATGGGTATGTTAACTACTTCTGCGATTGCAGAAATGGTCACAGAATCGCATTTTTCCAGCCTTTAGTAATTTGGTCCAAATGATGAACGGTTTGAAGCGTTAGAAACTAGACTTGAAGATCTTCCATTTGGTAGGTAGATCATCACATAAATCTATATATATATATATATATATAGAGAGAGAGAGAGAGATTCTAGTTCAAAGTTGAGTCTTGTGCGTACCCATTTGGACTTAGGGATCTTCTTAGACCATAAATCATTCTTAATGCACCTCATACATATATTATCATGATCAATTAATATCATTCATATAATAGTCATTGTATACATACACAATAATACAATTAGCGCACATCAACTTTCTTAATAGCACTTAATTACTTCAAAATTTCCAGGGTGGTACATTCTCGCCCATTTAAGAACATTCATCCTCGAATGTTTCACAAGTGACTTCTAATAATAGAGTTACCATCCTTTTACCTCCAGCCATTATACATAGGCGCTTATCACTACATGAGTCTTATACTTCCTTTCCAAAATCTCAACTTACTTATGGCCCACAAAATTTGGCTATCTTTACAAACTCTTAACAATTTCGGCAGAGTGTCCAGATAATCACCAAAATCAACCTATCAAGACATACACAACTTGACAAAGCATCACCATGTATATCAACATCACAAATCTCATCATTACATGCATTATATTATCAAGAGTGATATATGGACATGAGTTGCACATATTTAAATTATAACACATAGAAAGTACCTTTCAAATCACAATCATTTGACTATTTTTCCAGTCATGAGAGCAGAGAATCTATATATACAGTATTACAATATTTTCATTACCATCGAGCTATAATCGATGGGCAGGCCCTTATTGGGCAACCTCTGATCAGATGGTAAGTTATATACCGAGCCTAGATGGCCGAGCGCCTATGAGTGAGCCTAGTTGGCCGAGATACAGAGCCTAGTATGGCCGAGCGCCTATGAGCGAGCCTACTACGGCAGAGTAGTTATATATATATACCGAGCCTTATAAGGCCGAACAACTATTTTACTTAATATATTGAGAGAGTTGAGTCAGTATCAACAGGTAAGCATATCTTCAGACTATCATTGACTTTCAATTGCTTTCAGTTATTATATTATCAGTTCAGTTTCAGCTTTCAGTATAGTGCCTTACATACTCGGTATATTATTTCGTACTGATGTCCCTTTTCTAGGGGCGCTGCATTTCATGCGTGCAGGTTCAGACAGACAGACGGATAGACCTCCTTATTAGGTGTTGCCCAAGTTCAGCTTGATCGGTAAGCTCCATACCCTTCGGAGTTGCTGGGTCTAGAGCTTTACGTACATCTTTATATATATATATATATATATGTGTGTGTGTGTGTGTGTGTGTGTGTGTGTGTGTGTGTGTCTTATGAGTAGGTCGAAGCCTTGTTCTGATCATAGTATATCCATTAGTAGAGGCTTGTAGACATATTCTGTTAGTTAATGCAGTATGTTGGGCTTTTAGGCCTTTTATGTAGCTTTTGTTGGATTGTCAGATGTAATAGTTATGACGGCCTTGTCGGCCCAACTTTTTATTAATATTTAGTCAGTATTCGCAATTGTCTTTCAATGTGGCCCATGGCCAAAGTATGACATTATATATACAGTGTCCCTTAGTCGCAAGTTGGTACACGAGGATAGGTGAGACACCGAGTGCCGGTCTCGCCCCCAGGTTCGGGGCGTGACAATCTCACACCTCAAGTGACAACATTTTATTTCCTTAACTCTTTTGGCCCTCAAGGTGGCCTCCTCGACTTATCGACTGCCATAACATATTAACAAAGGCAATCATAACTCCCGGACTTTTCTAACAAGGATAGGAAATAGTTGCTCCTCATAATCCAATTACCTATTAACTTCACCTTCTTAGACATAGACACATGAAACAGCGGGTACACGGAAAACAATAAAAGGGAAACATCATACTCATAGTTTGTCCTATTTCCTTCGAGATTTCATAAGGCCTAATGTGACTATACATACTTTACCTTTATTAACAATTCACATAGCATCCTCATGGATAAAATATTGAGAATTACCCGTTCACTTTCTTCAACTCTAAATCTCTATGCCGAACACCCAAACTAAACCTCTGGCGACCTCCAACAATTAGTCTAAGATGTGCTAGCTTGAATATGACCATAAAATTTCCCATCCAATATATTTGATCACGGGATGACGCTTCTTCTTTGACATGTAAGTTGTGGGTGGCATAATCGGAACGATAAAGACATTAGCATCCGTTATTCTTGGAAAACCATGAGTCATAAGAGGACAACAATAATTGTTTCATTCCATATGTGTCTTGTTCAGCAATAGTAAGCCTCAAAGAGAAATGGCCAAGTACATGAACCCAGTCGTCTCCTGGAGTGTAGGGAAAATTAGTTCAACTCGAAATGAGAATATTTTGGCACCCTGAATATGATATGGGTTTCAAAATGCATGAAATTGCATTACGGTCATAACATCAACTGACACAAGGAATCTATGTCACAAGCCCATAGGGATGAAAAAGAAGTTGAACACTTGTGAGATTATTATCATTCTCACAACTTAACCTTTGCCAAAGTTGGTCTTATATTAGAGGACTGGAGATACGATGAATTTGTCTTTCAATTAAATATGCTCATCATAAGGCTGCTTAACTTTCAACCTCACACAAGTGAAATCATGTAGCTAGGATATCTTAATGTTGGGATGAAGTCATGTATTGGTTATAGAGAATGAACACTTTGCTTTGAGCTAGACACGTTTTTGCCATAACAACTCTCAAGCTGCAATATTAGGCCAGTTCATGGGCAACTACAATGCAAGGAACAATGTGAGTTACTCACTGAGGCATGATCTAGGTGGACATGAAAGTCATACTGAGATGGGCGAACAAAAAGATATTCTTGTGACAAATTCACAAAAACCTCAAACTCCCGAGAAACATTATACAGACAAGTGACCATTTCAATTGACACGTACATATATAATAGGTGCTGAGATATGCCCTTATATTACTAGATAGTGTAAAGGATTCATGATACTATTCATAAAGGAGTAAAGTGACTGTTCCAACCATAGGAGCCACATACACAGAAGATATAGAATTCCTCGAGAATGATCTCAACACTAGGTTGTCTTACATTGGATTTGATAGAAGATAGGTAAACTTTATGACTGTGCATGCATAAGCACAAGTGAGCAGATGTTATCCATTTGAATCAAAACGTTCTGTAAGAAATTAATCAGGTATAGTCCCTTGTTGAGAATTTAGGGAAGCAAGTGGGAAGTATTAATCCTAGAGTTATAACTCAATTTCAAGGATATAATTATAGAGATTAATTCCACATGAGGTTGTAAATAAGAGAATTTGTGATAGAGTGGCTTCACGGATAATGCGTCTCGTTCAGAAAGTATGCAATGTTTTGTGATTCAATGTTTTGGTTAAGACCATATTTATGTAGGCCTCTTCAATATGGATGTACATATACAACAAGGAAAATAGTGCGGTGTTCATAATGATGTACTAAGGAGTGACTTATTTGATGACTTTAGATTGACATGGCAGTACCTTAATTGATGCCCCTCTACTCAACATCCAAAACATATATTAGTACCATAGTGACATACCACCGAATGACATCTTACATACTTCACACAACGAGGATGGGGTCTGCTGAACTGACTCAGCCCACTTACCTGACATTTACCCTTTTTGCATACATCATAAGCATTCCCCTTAGTCTTCCTCCAAGCCTTAACGGCAGGAGTAACAATCTCTGCAACAGCTCATTGTATGGACTTTTGGAATTGCCCAAACCTACCACCCCTAACACTCATCTGAGCATACTCACAACATGACGCAAAATGTTTTCGCTCGTATATCGGGCAGGCCTGGATGGGTGTATCCAACCTAAGGATATTTATTCATCTTGTGCTCCCTCTTTACACAACCATAACATGTTTCAAGAATCATCTAACATAAACCCTAGTGACTATTATTTCATATCAAACATTCCGGCTTATTGGTACCAACAACCCTCTTTCGTTTCTTACATTCTCTCACCACATGATCTAGTGGTGTGGTGACATTAATAGGTACAGGGACATTTTCCCTAGCAACTGGTTCTTTCATTTCCTTCTCGCTGCCTCGAACCCGTAGGTGACTCATATGAAAAATGAGACATGACGAGGAAATTAGCTTCCTATCTTGAGTTATATCGCACAATCTGGAGTATCAAAAAAGTGTGAATTTCCTAAATATCCAAGTAACCTCCCAATTATAGATGTGGTCGACAAGACATCGATAAGAAGGACTCTACTAGACACAGCTCCGAGATATCCTAGGACACTTTAAAACCTTAGGCTATGATACCAAGTTTGTCACGCCCCAAACTCGGGGAGCGGGACCGGCGCTCAACCGAGAGAACCCGGCCGAGCAAGCCTGTTAGCTTTCCTTCTACTCAAACTCATCCATGAATAATGTGGAGATGTACTCCATTAATCAAACACTAAAAAGATTTTATTAACAACTTCCTTTTCATTCCCATTAGCAGTTTCATTCATAATTTCCAAAATATTACGAGTTTATAGAATTAATGAAAAACATGATTTCCAAATACTAACATTTCTAGTTCAATTACCAATATCAACCACAGCCCACAACCTGTCTACGGAGACTCTAAGTACAATAGAAGAGTAATACGGAAATGCCGGCAATAAGGCCCCGGCTATACCTCAAAATACAGTACATGATAAACAAAAGATACATGACCCCGAAATGAAGTGAGGCTTACCAAATCAGCTGAAAAGAGTGTACTGCTATCACTGATCAATGCCGCCTGTTATAGGACCACCTGCATCCATTAAAGATGCAGCGCCTTCAGCAAAAAGGATGTTAGTACTTTCGAATAATACTAGTAGGTATTGCTAAAAGTCCTCTTTCAAAATAAAATGCCCATATAAGAAAAGGTAACACATAGAAAGAGCAAGTCACCATCCACAATATCCAAATGTCTAGTTAAAAACATGCAAATTTCAAAATATGAACTTCATATACAATTTTTGATTGGGAGATTATTAGCACCGATATACTACCGTCTTTCTTAGCACGGAGTCCGATCACGCCCGATCGTCTAGGCCATCTCCCCACGAACAATGTGGTTTGACAAGCGATGCGAAAGAAAGTTATTACCAAGAGTAGTACCACCATATGCGCAACATGGCGTCCGATCTCCACCCAATCAGCTAGGCCGCCTCCCCACATATGCCGTGTGTGTTGACTTTTCAAATCCACAATTGTTACCAGTTTCATCCCAATTAAGGGGAATAATATCACAATTCCTCCAATATTTTAATTTCATCCCAAATAAGGGGAATAATCACAATCCACACCTATACCAGCACATGTAATTTCAGGTGTGGGCCTTATGACCCACCCTTCACATTGTATAAATTCTCATTAGTATTTCCAGTCATTCACAATGACAATATTTTCTTGGCTCATTTGTCCATTCATAAGATTCATAATTCTTGGCACGACGGCCGTATTTGATATACCACTCTTTCACCTCTTTCAATTTCAAAGATCACCATCAAATACCAACATATAGAATATTTCAGAAATCATATACTTTAAATCCATTTATAATGGGAACTTTAAACACAAATGGTTTCTTCCCAAAGAATGGGTCATACCAACCAGCAATAGAAACACTCATAAAAATAAAAAACAATCAATACACCATTTATTCTTGCAATACTCTTCCCCAGAAGTGACAATGTACAATTTCAACACACGAGTATGTAAGAACTCGAATCATACTAGATATATTTATAAAGCAAAGCATTTGTTAAAGCAGCCACTTACGGGCATGAATTGAGTACAAAAGCTCTTAGGCAATTTTATTTTCGAAGTCATTTTAAACGATTGTGTCGAGGCTCATTTCATATTCTTGATCGCATCCTCTCAAATCATTTGCACTACTAGCCACAATCATAACGTAAATTCTTGGCACGCTCGCCACACTATATAACCCTAATTCACTTATTTCACTTCTAACCATCTTTATAGATTATCAACAATAAGACATTTCCAATCAAGACTTTAGGTATACATATGAGCAATTAAGAGTATTAAGATCATTGAGATTTTCTCATACAATTTGGCATCATAACCTTTATTTGGAACACGACTCAAAGACATGTCATTTTTTAACAAATGTCAAAAATGGCATAATGTGATAGGAACATCGTAATATGTTTTGATTACAGAATTCTTATCACTCTGCTTATTCGGGACAATCGTATTTATTGAGCACAACTCGGAACATAGAATAAGGAACTTGAGACAACCATACATGGAACTTACGAGAACATCATGAAATTCAATTCTAAGAGAGAAAGTTTAGGCAACATAACTCGCTTTGAGCTTTTCTTAAATTACTACAACATTCCAGAAATTCTAGGAATCCCAATCTATTTTGAGACATAACAAAATTGAACCATAACTAGGAAGATATTCATAGTCTCAGCCCATTTGAGTATTTTATCAAACACTATGTGTGCAAATTTAACTACAAGATTTCCTTCATTCTACAATCCAATCTTTACTTATTTGAGCTGAACAATCTTTCCACAAACCTTATTAGAACAAGCATGCATAAATAATACTCTTACACCCAAGAACTATACTCCCAATCCCCGATCTTTTACCCCCAAACTCGAAATTGAAGACTAGGGGTTTGAATCTTACCTCTTAGATGAAGATCTTGTGAGATTTCCTTGTTGGATTTCAAAGCTCGGGCAAGATCTTGATGAACAAAACACTTCATGTACTTCCTCTCTCTAGAACACTCTCACTTATCTCTAAACAACCTCAGATAATTATCCCAAAATAAGCCCCAAAGGCTATTTATCAAAATGGAGCCGGGTTATGAAAATAAAAAAATTAACCCTCTGAAAGCAGGTCTGTGGTCGTATAATGGACCGTGGAATAGGTATGCGGGTCGCGATCGCATAATGGTTCTGCGATCGCAGAATTGGTCGCAGAATAGCATTTTTCCAGCCTTTGGTAATTTGGTCATAACTTCTTGTAGGAATGTCCAAATGA
>AWOL01S0003185.1:0-24067 GCA_000715115.1 Nicotiana otophora | reverse complement strand
ATATATATATATATATATTCTCGTTCAAAGTTGGGTCTTGTGCGTACCCATTTGAAACTTTAGTCTATCATGAAATTTCCAACTTTACTGGGACTTAAGGCTCTTCTTAGACCATAAACCATTCTTAATGAACCCCATACATATATTATCATGATTAATTTATATTATTAATATAATAGTCCTTGTCTACACATAAAATAATACAATTAGCACACATCAACTTTCTTAATAGCGCTTAATTACTTCAAAAGTTTTCGGGGTGTTACATTTTATATCCAGAATTTTGGGATTTTGTTCGTTTTTACTATTTTGAGTTTTTGAGAGCGGATGAAGGAAACTTTGTAGAGGAATTTCAGCCCAAGCTTGAAGGTAAGTAATTTTTACTTAGTTTTGATTAGATATCTTGATTCCGCATGGATTTCTACCCCTAAAATATGGAATGAAAGAGTAAAATTTGAGGGGTTTTACCTATAACTTAGGAGTGTATTTTGAGCTTTTGTACATCGATTTGGACCCGAATTTGAGAATTAATCACCATATTTGACTCACGGGGTTATGGTAATATGGATTTGGTCTTATTTGTGGGTTTTGGCCATGTGGCATAGGGTTTACTTTTGTTGACATTTTGAGATTTCTTCAAATATTGAAGTTTTATTGATTGGAATTGCTTTGTTTATCATTGTTTGACTATTGTGAATGATATTTGGCATGACTATTGTGAATGATATTTGTGGGTTTTGGCCATGTGGCATTGTTTATCATTGTTTGACTAGCCCGGATAAGGTACATATCTTGCTTAACCTCAACTTGGGGAATGTTTTCTAAGAAATAACCTTGTATGATATTTGTTGTGTTATGGGCGATGTTTATACGAGGTGACAAACGTATATGCGTGTTTCATAGTTTATTAATGCTCGAGGTAGATGTTAGGCTTCTTGATTTGATAATATTAGCTATTTGTGACATGCCTTAATTGTTGGTATGACTACATGAGCTCTCTTAATCATGTTACAAGATATATTAAGGATCGAGGTGCCTTGATGATCATAACTGGCTATTCTTTGAAACAATGTATTACTTGTTGTATTCATGACATATTTTAACTTTTGAATGAATACTTGGATCCTTACTCATTCTAGAAATCATGCATAGGCTGATGATTCCTTGTTTAGACATGATATTTATTCTTGATATGTTGTGCTAATCGATTAAGACGTAGTCACGCGTTATTCTTAAGAGCATATATCCGCATGTTTATTTATTATGTCCTTGTGCACCATACATACTCACACACATATACATACATCTCTGCATATGGTTACAATTATATGAGCTGAGTTGTCGCACGATGGTACATTTTGTGCGGATTGTATATAGTACTGTGAGATAATGTGGCACATTGATACTTGTGAGCGAATGAGTTGTTATGGAACATGAGTTTTCCGTTCAAACTTATTACGGTATTGTGATTGGATTGAATTGGATGCCATAACAATATATAAAGTTAATATGTTATAGCATGATGAATTTTGGTGCTGGTGTTTGGATATGGATTCGTCCATCCGGAGTTAGGTGATTATCCATGTTACATTAAGTCCTATGAGCACAAGTGATATGCATATTGTATTGGAGCATGTGAGACAAGGTGGATCATGTTGGAGCATATGTGATGTGCTGGGTATTGGTTGCGGTTGAGTCTTGAGCATGCATTGACATTCGAGACTCATGTAGAAACATTCATGAACATCATTGACGTATGCACATTCTTGTACTTTTATATATTCATGCGACTTATTGGGGATGTATACACACCTGGAGAGTGTCGAATTGATAAAGATGTTGAGTTTTCATCATGCATAGACATTTTAGACTCATGTATGAGCATTCATATAAATATTATTGAGAATTGATGTAAAAACTGTGATTTTATCATGCATAGACACTCTACATTGATGTAGAAGTATTCGAGTAAATGCTTCTTGATGTATATTTCTGTTGTATGCGGATTTGGTGCAATTATATATCTTTTGACCTGGTTATTCGAAATGGCATGATTATTACCTTTGTCTTTGATTGAGCACCTTGTTATTGATATCACTTGTTTCCTTGTTGTTTCTTGGCTATTTCTGTATCATTGTATATGCTGATGAGCTACACAAGTAATATAAAGTGAGTATCCTTTGCCTCTATCTCACCATTACTTCGTTGAAGTTAGTCTTGAAACTTATTGAGATCATGGGATGAGTTGTACTCATACTACACTTCTGCACCTTGCATGCAGATTTTGGAGCTAAGTTGTTGTGGAAGCCGAAGGCTAGTATTTAAGATGTACCAATGTTCCAGTTGCAAGATATACCAAGTCTAGCTACTTCGTTCCATGTTAGGACTTGTATTTCTATTTATGTATATTCCAAACATATCATGTACATTCTTTACAGCAACGTTGTATTTCTTATTTTAGTGGCTCATGAGCTGTACTACCAACTCTTTTTCAACTTCTTATTATATTATTTACATGATGATCTTCAGTTCAAACTATGATATATTTGGGTGGCATACCTAGCGAGTTGAGTTAGGTTCCATCACGACTAGGTTAGATTTTAGATCGTGACAATTCTCTTGGTGAAACTTTGGGGTTGATTAGAGTATTATCTCAAGTCTTGTACTCTCTTTTGTACTCTTATTAGTATAGTAAAATTGCTCCTCTCTGTTTGTAGACGTAGGTTACATTCATCAAATCACACTAAATTTTTGCCTACTTTACCTATTATCTATTTTTATAATTATTGTTTTTGTTATTATTATTATTATTATGTTATTTGGCTAATTCCAAAGCATGCCTAAATATGATTCCTATGTCCTTATTGAAGCGTATAATGATTATGTTAACATTCATAACGTAATCAGAGAGTGAACGGCTATATGCCACTTTGAAAGAGGTTATACTTTTCTAAAAGGCTCTTTATGCATTGTAAGTGTATATGTAAACAAACAATATGCATTATATACCCATATACACTGTCAATAACGGTATGGCTATGATATTCCTACCTCTCCATCGAGCTATGCCCGATTGGGCAATTATGTATCTCTATTTACCACAGAGATAAGCCGGTCAAGCAGTCATGTATCTACCACCGAGCTACGGTCGGACGGGCAGTTACGCATTTATCATCGAGCTACGGCCGGTCGGGTGTCGCACCCCTTTTTCTCTCGAAAGAGGGTTTCGACACGTGACAGCTCTTTAAATGGGTATTAAAAGGGGAGAGTCGCCACCTAACGATTTTTAAGGTGCGTTAGGGCTCCTATTTTAAAAGAACTCTATTTAATTAGTCTATGTCACCAAAGATCGGGTAAGTGCTTAGATTACCTCGAAGAGAAGGTGTTAGGTGATGACGTCCAAATACACTACTAAAACGTAAATGGACACGGTCATATGCAATATAATTTACCCAACTATGAGTCGGGTTCGAATCAAACAGAGAACAATATGTAGGCGATTAGGCGTGTAAGAGAATTATCACTTATTATGCTAAGCCAAACACTTAGAAAGGTTTTGGAAAAATATTTATAACTAATTGCAAAAATGTAAACTAACCTAGAAAGTAAGTAAAATGATCAATGGCTACAAGCATGGATGCATTGGGAATTATACTCAAGTAACGATCCAATGTATTTCACGATTTTACAAATATGAGCGAGTTTATGTTAATTAACCTCGGGTAATAAGTCTCTATTAGCTTCTTTCGAAGACTAAAAAGACTCCCTAATTCAATTATCCCTAAAATAATTAAGAGATTAAGCACACCTGAAATATGGCTACAAGTAGTTCAATCCTATCCCTAGGTAGCATCTATAAAGTGAGGGTTAACGCCTCAAGTTCTTGTTACTTAATCTTTCCCAACCCCAAATTATCTTTCCCGAAATTAATTCGAAGTAAATGCGTGAGTCCTAGGGTTAGCTAATCCCTTTTGGAAACATTAAAGAATAAGAATAATTAAAAAAACAATAACTCACTTTATAATAACTAAAAATCGTTCAATACACAAGCACAACAAGGTATTTAATCCACATTTTAAATAAGAATATCCCCATAAACAAGATTCAAGTGTTGGAAAAAGTACTACACATTTAAATATACAATACAAAGCAAGGAAATGAAGAAATGATCATAAATGGGTAAGAAATGCTCAACCAAAAGCTTAAAATCTTCAAGTCCCAAGTGTGTGTGCAAGAACCCTAGCTCCAATACTTGTGTTCTCTAGTCAAAAGACTGCAAATAAGCCAAAGATCTGTTTCCAATAATCTATGTCGTGTATTTGTGGGTTTGGAATAGAGAAATTGTGAAATATCAAGACTGTCCATAGCTGAAGCCCGTTGACCGCACCTGCAGAAGGATCATCGAGGTGCGGCTCTGCAGAAGCGGAATGTTGCACGCAGAAGCGATCATAAGTGGGCATTTGAACTTCTGCAGGAGCAGTCCAAGAAGCACATACGCAAGTGCGTCATTTGTGCGCAAATGCGCCTCCGCACATGCGGATAACAAAATGCGGATGTCCTCCCATCTTGAGATTGATATTTCCGTTGATGCGGCCTTCCACTCGCAGATGCGAGGTCGCCTAAGCGAACAGCCTTCCGCAGATGCAGAATTGTCACGACCCAAATTCCCCTCAGTTTGGGTATCGTGATGGCACCTAGTCTTAGGGACTAGGTAAGCCTAACACTAATTGAAACAACAACATTATCTAATTAACATCCAACAATTTGAAATAAAAATCTCTTAAAATTTATAATTCCCAAAACCGATAGTACAAATCATAAGCTCTACAGAGTGTTTGCTAGAAAACATCTAAATACAATGGTCCAGAAATAAGAATAAATAGTGCAAAATGAAAACTTAAAGGTGACTCTGAAGCATGCGAATGCAGTAGCAGGTTTACCTTGAGTCTCCACAGCAACGACCCTCATATCTACTATTGAACAAATACCTGGATCTGCACGAAAATGTGCAGAAGTGTAGAATGAGCACACCACAACGGTGGCCAGTAAGTATCAAGACTAACATCGGTGGAGTAGTAATGAGGAATAGTCAAGACACCCACTGGTCTAATAAACTGAACAAGTATAGGTATATGAATAGCAGAAATATTATATCTACATAAGGACTATGCAATATGACTCACAATACAGTAATGGCAATAAGAAAGGAAACAACAAGTATCAGCGGGATACCATAAAAAAATGACACAGAAAAGTGAATGGAACACAACCTAAATCCGGAATCACAAATATAGCAATGACAAGTAATAACTCAGCAACTACAACCACTTTTAGATCAGGTTTTAGTCATCAAACTCCAAGAGGTACCAAACCTCGGACAAATCACAACTCGCGGGTCTCAATACCTGAACCCTAACACTTGGAATCCTGTGCCCTCATTACATTTCATAACCACACTGACGACTCACGTGCCAATAGAGCCATTCTCACATAGAAGGCAAGTAAACAAGGGTGAGCATCTATGCTCAACAATATCAAGAATACCTCTTATCCGATAAGAATGCTTAACTACATGTATGCTTGTGCAAGTGTCCTAACATAGTCCATACCAGCAAATAAGCCTAAGGAAAAAGAACGGACATCACGTAGAATATTTTCTCACAGCTTTCACAAGATAAAGCTCACACAGGTAAGTGTACCACTACACAAATATTAACCACCAGAATGCCCCCAGGCCATCACAAATCAATCCCTGACACAACCCACCTTGTCTCGCCATGTGTGCAATAATAAAGTAAGTGCCCGTCTTGTCTCGCCACACGTGCATAACAATGTTCCCACCTTGTCACGCCACATGCGCAACCCACACACACATATATATATATATATCCCACCTTGTCATGCCACATGTGCAAATATCAATAGTAACAATAGCATGGCAGAATCCTCGTGCTTCACAATAACCATAACTGCACGGCAGAAACCTCGTGCATCACCACAACAAGTACAGCAACAACAATGGCAATAATACAGAGTATGACAAGTAAATCAACTCAATAACTTTAAATCACAAGAAACGGTAGAACCAATTCACAAGGAATAACAACAGTAAAGAATGTTAGGCGTAAAGAGATCAGCTCAACAAGGGAAAACTAATATGTAGCAACGATCCCACAATATACATTTTAACAACAGGGAAGCTAACATGAGTAAACTAATTCCAAATAAAACAAGTCGACTAAGATATAGGATATCTAAACTTCATTTAAGGTTGAGAAATTACGAAGGATAGACAACAATTTAATTAAGGATAGGCAGTGTAAAGATAATCATAACCTCAATTAAAACTGAACAATTATAGGATGAGATAATAATGATTCCAAATAAAGATAAGCAGATATGAAAAGATAGTATGGCAATAGAAAAGGTAAAATCTTCAGTTAAGTCAAATAAGAGTGAATCCTGGAGCAATTAATTCAAATTAAAGCATGTAGAGGTGAAACTAGTAAATAGGAACTTAATCGTATCAAGAACAACTTCATACTTAGTGAATATAAGGACCTAAGAAGCCTAAAAGGCCGACTTTCCACAAATAAGTCCGAGTACGCACTCGTCACCTTGCATACATGGACTACAATCAACACAGAAGACTCAAATCCTAAGGGGTAGTTCCTCCACACGAAGTTAAGCAAGATACTTACCTCAAGAAGACAAACTGTTACTCAAAAATGAACTTCTCCGGTGAAATGATCTCCGGACGGCTCTAATCTAACCAAAATAACTTCAAAGCACAAATAAAACTCATAAGGAAATATTCCGGACCATAAAGCCTCAATCTTTATCAAAATCTAAAAATCGGTCCAAAAGTCGACCCCCGAGCCCGCACCTCAGAACCCAACACTTTTTACAAAACCCGAACACCCATTCCGATACAAGTTCCACCATACTAAAATTATCAAATTCCGATACCAATTCGTCCCTCAAAACATGATTTTTTTCATTTTGAAATTTTTCTTCAAAAACCTCCATTTTCCTCAACTCAAAACACAAATTAAATGATAACAATAAAGATAAACTCATGGAATATATTAAATTCTAGGTGAAGAACACCCAATCGATTTGCTTGAAAAACCCACAAAGAATCGCTCAAAACCGATCTCTAGAACTCCAAAAATCGTGCAAATGGCAAACCCTCGGAATAAAGGACTTTATATTTTTCCCAGGTGTTTGTGCATCGCGAACACGTAGAAAGGGACGCGTTCGCGAAGAAGAAAAACTACGGCTGCCAGGAAGTGCTTCACAAACGTGAAGACACGCTCGTGAACGTTAAGACACACTCGCGAACGCGGAGAAGAAGAGACGGAAACCTACGCGAACGCGAAGAGTAATGACCTCTAGTGTTCAGGGCCTGGTTTCTAATACGCGAACGCGGAATGGAGGACGCGAACGCGATGAAGGAAATGTGCAGAGTTACGCGATCGCGAGACGTACTACGCGAATACGAAGAAGGAAATTGAGGAGGTCAGCAAAAACACTTCGCAAAAGCGAAAGGAGCTTCGCGAACGCGAAGTAGGACATCAGACACCAGAACCAGCAGTTCAAAAATAGAAGGAAATGACCCGTAGCCCATCAGAAACACAACCAAGGCCCCCGAGATCCCGTCCAAACATACTAACAAGTTCCATAACCTAACACGAACTCGCTCGAGGTCTCAAATCACATCAAACAACGCCAAAAATATAAATCGCACCACGAATCGAACTTATGAACTTCCAAAACTTCCAACTTCTAACACTCGTGCCGAAACCTATCAAACCAACCCGGAATGAGGTCAAATTGTTCAGGCAAGTCTCAAAAAACATAACGGAGCTGCTCTAATGCTCGGACTTTTATTCCGATCCCGATATCAAAAATTCCACTTCCGGTCAAAATCTCCAAAAATTTAACTTTTGCCATTTCAAGCCAAATTCAGATACAGACCTCAAATTCACTATCTGGACATGATCCTAAGTCCAAAATCACCTAACGGAGCTAACGGAACCGACGGAACTCCATTCCGGAGTCGTCTTCACTATCTGGACATGCTCCATTCTGGACTACGGTCAAAATCCTAAGATTTAAGCTTTCGTTTTAGGGACCAAGTGCCCCAAATCACTCCGAATCATCCGGTAACTGAATTCAACCATGCACGCAAGTCCATACACATAATACAAAGCTTCTCAGGGACTTATGCCGTCGAGCGGGACTTAAATTCACAAAACGACCGGCCGGGTTGTTACATCCTTCCCCTCTTAAACAAACGTTCGTCCTCGAACGTGCTATGAAATGCCTCGAAGTCTTTAAATCACTGAAAGTACATATCCAACATACACCCGCGGGTGACCCCACGTCACCCCAATCCACATAAGCCTGACGACACCATCTCAACTGTAATTTATCCTTTCTACCAACACCGATAAGCCTTAGAGTAAAAATTCTCACCTTCCATTTATCTTCAAAAGAACCGATTCTAAATCCATAATCGATATCAGTCTCAACCATCCATAACAACTCATGCCTACACCCACAAGGTACGACCACTCAACATGACGTGCCACACATAGGCCCATAATAACATTTATAATCACAATACCTGCCCGTAATCAAAACTAGCACCGGCAATTAGCCTCATATCCGATAGGAACCTGATTTCAACCTCCACAACACTGACAACAATGCAAGAAAAATGAAGACCCCTTCATTACACACCCGAATCAACAAGTCACAACTTACACCACTGGGCACACACCCCGCAAACTAAAACTCAAATACGTTCACGACGAAAATGACTGAATATGTAAAAAAAAACACATAAGAGAAATATCAAACAAGCCCGACAGGCACAACTCTTTAACAGTACCATACTATGAATCAATTTAAAAAGGAAAAATCAAAGTACATGAACAAATCATAAGGATTTCATCCTGGTATAACCTTCCCCGCGGCATGCAGCCCGGCTCAAACATATTAAATCACATGGAATCGTGAGGGTCTCACCCTCAACTCTGAATCACAAGCCGAATACACATCATACCAATTGAAATCTTCCACTAGCTCAATTCTGCCAATAAAGTCACAACACTTACTGAACTCTCACCCCAGTAGAGTATCAAATCACAAATAGTAACAAATTTACTCAGCAATCACATCGAACCTACAATAATGGAAAACATGAATTCACTTCTCTCGTGACTTTCAATAATGAATTAAAACAACAATAGACACTGCTATCACTCATTGAACCTCCCAACAGGGGCAAACACATAAACATAATACTAAGTCATGAACTCACCCATAGGTGGAGCAACAAATAGGGGACTCGCCCCGATAAGCAAAGCCGAATCAAAATACGAATGGTGCCCCTCTGTAACAATTCAAAAGCATACATGTATGACATCATCTGGCGTAGTGGCCTCAAGCCTACTATATGAAATACATCAACGGGTCGGGCCTTCCCCTCTTGGGCGCCCTTTACGCGCCTGAATACTCCTCTTGGACACACCTATCTGGAGTCTAGGATAATCTTTCACACTATGGCTGGTATCTCCACACTCGAAGAAACCTCTCTGCTAACGTGGCCGTGAGAACTATGCGGTACGGGTACTCTGAGACTCATGAGCACCTGAAATACTATGCAAAGCTTGAAGTGCAAACTGAGCTGGCTGACCCACAAAACCTCTACCATGTCATAACCTTCCTCCAAAATAAGGACTAGTAGATCTCTCCGATCTACAAGGCCTATTCGCCTCCTTGTCCTCTCTCTCCTGATCTTGCCTGTACTCTCCCTCATGGCCCCGCCTGTCATATCTCTCCTAATCCCACATGCCCTCTACACGGCGAGAGATCCCTACCACCTGTTGAAATGAAACATCTGACTCTAACTCCCGAGCCATGCTGAACCGAATATCATGCCTGAGTCCCTCAATGAATCTAAGGACACGCTCTCTAACTATGGCGACCAAAACAGGTGCATGCCTGGCCAAATGACTGAATTTCATGGCATACTCTGATACTGACATAGTGCCCTGGCGCAGCTGCTCAAACTCTATGCGCCATGCATCTCGATGGGACTGAGGTACAAATTCTCTCAGGAACATCTCTGAAAACTGAACACATGTAAGTGAAGCTAACTCAGCTGGGCTACCCAACTCATATGCCTGCCACCTCTTATAAGCCGCTCCCCTGAGCTGGAACATAGTAAAAGCAACCCCACTCATCTCAACAATACCCATAATGTGGAGAATGCGATGGCACTCCTCGAGCAAACCCTGTGCACTCTCTGAAGCCAAACCACAAAATGTAGGAGGGTCATATTTCTTGAACCTTGCAAGTCTAAGCTACTCTTCCTCAGATGTTGCTGCCCTGACCATGGGCTGAACTGGAACTATAGGCTGTGTCGCCATGACACCTGGAACCTGACCAACTTGAACTCGCTGCTCTGGGGTGTGGGCGGTGGGAGTCTGGGCTCCTCCCCCGATCTGTGAAATAGCTGGTGCACCCGGAATCAACCCCGCCTAAGCCAATGTACCAAACATGCTCAATAATTGTGCTAAGGTCTTCTGAAGTCTGGGCGTAACAGCCGGCGTCTCCGGTACTTGCCCCCCAACTGGAACTACTGGCGGCCCCTCAACTGCTGCTCTGGTAGGTGCTCTGGCTGCAGCACGTACTCCTCGTCAGCCTCTACCTCTGCCTCTAGCGACATCTGCTCCAAGGGTAACGTCATCAGTAACTGCAGCTCGTGTCCTCACCATCTGTGAGAGAATGGAATGATAAAAGTTCAAACTTCGAGATAAATAAACTCGCACGATAGGAATGAAGGAAGTGAAATTGTCCTAATATTCGCGTAGCCTCTCGAAAATAAGTACAGACGTCTCCGCACCGATCCGCACGACTCTACTAAACTCGCTTATGACTCGTAGCTCCTATGAACCTAGAGCTCTGATACCAACTTGTCACGACCCAAATTCCCCTCCTTTTGGGTATCGTGATGGCACCTAGTCTTAGGGACTAGGTAAGCCTAACACTAATTGAAACAACAACATTATCTAAATAACATCCAACAATTTGAAATAGAAATCTCTTAAAATTTATAATTCCCAAAACTGGTAGTACAAGTCATAAGCTCTATAGAGTGTTTGCTAGAAAACTTCTAAATACAACAGTCCAGAAATAAGAATAAATAGTGCAAAACGAAAACTGGAAGGTGACTCTGAAGCCTGCGAATGCGGCAGCAGGTTTACCTTGAGTCTCCACAGCAACGATCCGCACAGCTACTATCAAACAAATACCTGGATCTGCACAAACATGTGCAGAAGTGTAGAATGAGTGCAACACAGCGGTGCCTAATAAGTATCATGACTAACCTCGGTGGAGTAGTGACGAGGAACAGTCAAGACACCCACTTGAACTCGCTGCTCTGGGGTGTGGGCGGTGGGAGTCTGGGCTCCTCCCCCGATCTGTGAAATAGCTGGTGCACCCGGAATCAACCCCGCCTAAGCCAATGTACCAAACATGCTCAATAATTATGCTAAGGTCTTCTGAAGTCTGGGCGTAACAGCCGGCATCTCCGGTACCTGCCCCCCAACTGGAACTACTGGCGGCCCCTCAACTGCTGCTCTGGTAGGTGCTCTGGCTGCAGCACGTACTCCTCGTCAGCCTCTACCTCTGCCTCTAGCGACATCTGCTCCAAGGGTAACGTCATCAGTAACTGCAGCTCGTGTCCTCACCATCTGTGAGAGAATGGAATGATAAAAGTTCAAACTTCGAGATAAATAAACTCGCACGATAGGAATGAAGGAAGTGAAATTGTCCTAATATTCGCGTAGCCTCTCGAAAATAAGTACAGACGTCTCCGCACCGATCCGCACGACTCTACTAAACTCGCTTATGACTCGTAGCACCTATGAACCTAGAGCTCTGATACCAACTTGTCACGACCCAAATTCCCCTCCTTTTGGGTATCGTGATGGCACCTAGTCTTAGGGACTAGGTAAGCCTAACACTAATTGAAACAACAACATTATCTAAATAACATCCAACAATTTGAAATAGAAATCTCTTAAAATTTATAATTCCCAAAACTGGTACTACAAGTCATAAGCTCTATAGAGTGTTTGCTAGAAAACTTCTAAATACAACAGTCCAGAAATAAGAATAAATAGTGCAAAACGAAAACTGGAAGGTGACTCCGAAGCCTGCGAATGCGGCAGCAGGTTTACCTTGAGTCTCCCCAGCAACGATCCGCACAGCTACTATCAAACAAATACCTGGATCTGCACAAACATGTGCAGAAGTGTAGAATGAGCGCAACACAGCGGTGCCTAATAAGTATCATGACTAACCTCGGTGGAGTAGTGACGAGGAACAGTCAAGACACCCACTTGTCTAATAAACTGAACAAGTATAGGTATATGAACAGCAGAAATATGATATCTACAAAAGGTCTATGCAATATGGCTCACAATACAGTAATGGCAATAAGAAAGGAAACAACATGTATCAGCGGAATGCCATAAAATAATGACACAGAAAACTGAATGGAACACAACCTAAATCCGGAATCACAAATATAGCAAGGACAAGTAATAACTCAGCAACTACAACCGCTTTTACATCAGGTTTTAGTCATCAAACTCCACGGGGTACCGAACCTCGGAGAAATCACAACTCACGATTCTCAATACCTGAACCCTAACACTTGGAATCCTGTGCCCTCATTACATTTCATAACCGCACTGACGACTCACGTTCCAATAGAGCCATTCTCACATAGAAGGCAAGTAAACAAGGGTGAGCATCTATGCTCAACAATATCAAGAACACCTCTTATCTGATAAGAATGCTTAACTACGTGTATGCTTGTGCAAGTATCCTAATATAGTCCATACCGGCAAATAAGCCTAAGGAAAAAGAACGAACATCACGTAGAATATTTTCTCACAGCTTGCACAAGATAAAGCTCACACAAGTAAGTATTCCACTACACAAATATTAACCACAAGAATGCCCCCAGGCCATCACAAATCAATCCCTGACACAACACACCTTGTCTCGCCACGTGTGCAATAATTAAGTAAGTGCCTGCCTTGTCTCGCCACACATGCATAACAATGTTCCCACCTTGTCTCTCCACATGCGCAACCCACATATATATATATATATTTATATATATATATATATATATATATAAATATATCCCACCTTGTCACACCGTATGTGCAAATATCAATAGTAACAATAGCATAGCAGAAATCTCGTGCTTCACAGTAACCACAACCGCACGGCAAAAACCTCGTGCATCACCACAACAAGTACAACAACAACAATGGCAATAATACAGAGTATGGCAAGTAAATCAACTCAATAACTTTAATTCACAAGAAATAGTAGAACCAATTCGCAAGGAATAACCACAATAAAGAATGCTAGGCGTAAAGAGATCAGCTCAACAAAGGAAAACTAATATGTAGCAATGATCCCACAATATATATTTCAACAACAGGGAAGCTAACACGAGTCAAATAATTCCAAATAAAACAAGTCGACTAAGATATAGTATATCTAAACATCATTTAAGGTTGAGAAATTACGAAGGATAATCAACAATATAATTAAGGATACGCAGTGTAAAGATAATCATAACCCCAATTAATACTAAACAATTATAGGATGAGATAATGATGGTTCTAAATAAAGATAAGCAGATATGAAAAGATAGCATGACAATATTAAAGGTTAAATATTCAGTTAAGTCAAATAAGAGTGAATCCTAAAGCAATTTATTCAAATTAAAGCATGTAGAGGTGAAACTTGTAAATAGGAACTTAATCGTATCAAGAACAACTTCATACTCAGTGAATATAAGGACCTAAGAAGCCTAAAAGGCCAACTTTCCACAAATAAGTCCGAGTACGCACTCGTCACCTAGCGTACATGGACTACAATCAACATAGAAGACTCAAATCCTAAGAGGTAGTTCCCCCACACGAAGTTAGGCAAGATACTTACCTCAAGAAGACAAAGACAAACTGATACTCAAAAATAAACTTCTCGTGTGAAATGACCTCCGGACGTGTCATATCTAACCAAAATAACTTCAAAGTAGAAATAAAACTCATAAGGAAATATACCGGACCATAAAGCCTCAATCTTTATCAAAATCTAAAAATTGGTCCAAAAGTCGACCCCGAGCCCGCACCTCATAACACGACAATTTTTACAAAACCCGAACACCCATTCTGATAAGATTTCAACCATAATAAAATTATCAAATTCCGATACCAATTCGTCCCTCAAACATGATATTTTCATTTTGAACATTTTCTTCAAAAACCTCCATTTTCCTCAACTCAAAACTCAAATTAAATGATAAAAATAAATTACAAATCGTGGAATATATTAAATTCTAGGCGAAGAACACTTATCCAATCGATTTTCTTAAATAACTCACAAAGAATCGCACAAAACCGAGCTCTAGAATTCCAAAAATGGTGAAAATGAAAACCCTCGGAATAGAGGACTTTATATTCTGCCCAGGTGTTTGTGCATCGCGAACGCGGAGAAAGGGACGCGTTCACGAAGAAGAAAAATTAAGGCTACCAAGAAGTGCTTCACGAACGCGAAGACACGCTCACGAATGCGGAGAAGAAGTGACAGAAACCTACGGGAACACGTAGGGAAACACGCGAACGCGAAGAGTAACAACCTCCAGTGCTCAGGGCCTAGTTTCTAATACGCGAACGCGGAATGGAGGACGTGAATGCGATGAAGTAAATGTGCAGAGTTACGTGGTCGCGAGGCGTACTACACGAATGCGAAGAAGAAAATTGAGGGGGTTAGCAGAGACACTTCGCAAACGCGAAAGGAGCTTCCCGGACGCGAAGAAGGACATCAGACACCAAAACCAGCAGTTCAAAAATAGAAGGAAATGACCTGTAGCCCATCAGAAACACACCCGAGGACCCCGGGATCCCGTCCAAATATACTAACAAGTTCCATAACCTAACACGGACTCGCTCGAGGTCTCAAATCACAGCAAACAATGCCAAAATTACAAATCGCACCACGAATCGAACTTATGAACTTCCAAAACTTTTAACTTCTAAAACTCGTGCTGAAACCTATCGAACCAACCCGGAATGACGTCAAATTTTGCAGGCAGGTGCCAAAAAATATAACGGAGTGTTCCAACTCTCGGAATCACATTCCGACCCCGATATCAAAAAGTCCACTTCTGGTCAAAATCTCCAAAAATTTAACTTTTGCCATTTCAAGCCTAAATCAGATACAAACTTCAAATTCCTAGTCTGGGCACGCTCCGAAGTCCAAAATCACCCAACAGAGCTAACGGAACCGACGAAACTCCATTCCGGAGTCGTCTTCACACAGTTCCGACTACAGTCAAAATCCTAAGACTTAGGCTTCCGTTTTAGGGACCAAGTATCCCAAATTACTCCGAATCATCCGGTAACTGAAGTCAACCATACACGCAAGTCACTACACATAATACAAAGCTGCTCAGGGCCTTATACTACTGAACTGGACTTAAATTCTCAGAACGATGGGCCGGTCGTTACAAGTATCACTGAAAGAAGTTTGCACTTTTTTAACTCTTTTATTGCTCAATTCCACTTCATTTGAATTCAACTCTCTACATGGCATCATTTACCTGAAACTCTATAAATACACACCATAAACAACCACATATTATAATTAACGGATACACAAACTAAAGAAAAGAGACTAAAATAAATGGTAAACTCACCACTCATCAACACCTCCAACTTAAAGATTTTGCTTGTCCTCAAGCAAATCAAAACCAACCATTCAATAAGGTTCTACCATTTAAAGCATAAGTAGCATTTCTATAATTCCCAAATCATATTCTCCAATTAAGCAGCATTTTTATGGATTTGGTTGGTACTAATAAGTAGGTGCAAGCAGGTGAATCTTAACAAAATAACTCCCTCATTTAAAAAAGTCTCAAGAATGAAATGGAGTTTCAACATAATCAAGTGACAATGACCAAGCCTCAAGAAATTACTCAAAAGCACTAGTCTACTACATATACTCAATTTACACAATTCGGAATCTATCAATGTCAGCAATCCATTATAATCCATGTGCCCTCTCAAGAAAAAAAGTCCTAAAATCACCATATTTGCAATAACCACACAATTGATAAATGCACAAAGACACTCACTCTCAACAAAGAATTTCAAATGTTACAAAATATCATGCCCTAAGCTTGCCCTTATTTTAATTCGCCGCCTATTCAAGAACATTCGGTTGGAGATCCCATAAGAACTTTTTAGTCTTGTAATGTAGTTTTAGGGAAGGGTAGGATAAGCATTTGGGATACAAGTGACTACACCCGCCTTGAACACTACTCACATTTGCCTTTCTTTTTGCACTTTGCTTCTTTTTAAACCACATAGTCCTATTGACCTCTAGTTACCAATATAGAACCCCCTTAAAGTACCTCGCTAGTATTCTCAAAACTCCATATATATATATATATATATATATATTATTTCTCTTTATTGTCCAATTTGTTTTATACAACTATTTTCTTTTGGAGCTTGAGTATCTTCCTATAAACTACTTTTAGGTCTTTGCTTCTACACACAATGTACAACCTTAACAATTTCCAATTAACACCAACATCCCCAACTTAGGCTTTTAGCCTCATTCTTAGCATTCAAGGAGGGATAGGTTCGAAAGAGGGAATTATTTCACAAAAGGGTAAAGGTTTGTAATGAGGTAGCCAAAGAAATGGTTAAAGGCTCAAATGGGATAAAGTAGTAATAATATGTATGCAATAGTAGGCTCGATAGGCTAAAGAGGCTTTTTCAAAGATCACAAAGAATGCCTAAGGTCATCCCTCCAACCAAACATAATTAACATTAACATTGAAAGACCAACCGGGCAAGTTCTAGATGATAAAAGTAAACACAAGAACTATTTTTAACAAAAGCAAACACACATGGCACATGAACTAATCAAGACGGATCAATTTCATTTCTTAATAACAACAATTAGAGCAAATCATGCCAACTAGTGTGCAAAGTCACAAAATGAGCTAAAAAGTTATCATAAAAATTATTCGTCCCCTTGTAACTTATTCTTTCAATTTATAACCAAATCATAATGGAGGGGTATTCTTAATTCATACATCACGTAAAAGAGACTAATTTTATTAGTACCAAACACTCCAAAAGTCTACACACAACAAAACAAGACTATTCCCTTAAGAAAATTTTCACGCCATCCATCATAGGGAAAAGTCACCCGGTTCAACACACAAATATTCCTCGAGAAAGAACCGTAGCATAAAAGAAACCCGAGAAAATTTATTTCAAAGTATATTACTATTAAAGAGATAAAAATAAAATGAACTAAAAATTACTAAAGAAAATAGAATAAAAACTAAATTTAATAAAAATAAAATAACTAAAAACTGCTAAATAAAATAGAATAAAAACTAAAGGAATAAAAATAAAATAACTAAAAACTACTACAGAAAATAGCTAAGTAAAAAGAATAATGAAAAAGAAATAAACTAGAATTAAAAAAAAACGACTAATCACGCAATTATATCATCAATCACAAACTATTCCCTGCAAAGGCACATGATAAACAATAGTAGAACAAGCCCAGCAAGGGCACACAATATCCATACAAAAGCATAAGACCGACAAGGGCACAAGTTAAGCATTAATGTACAAATAGAGTATATTTCCTAAAGCCACCCCCAACTAAAAACAATGCAGTGTCCTCACTACACAATATTAAGATAAAACAAGAGTAGTTTGAGGGTCTCCCTGAAGTCTGCACCAGACTAGCAGACAACGAGAAAAAGCTAATCACTGTCATGTGGATCTCTCGGCCTCATCATCATCAGTAGCATCAGTATCAGCATTAGCAGCACTCGACAGGAAGGAATACTCTTCACTATCATCTTTTTCCTCGACTGGTATCTTCCTGTTCGGCTGCCCCTATTTTAAGACGGCCTTGATTCCTCTCCACATCTTGATCATATACTTTCTCTTCTTCTTATTTTTCTCTTTCTCCTTGTGGAAATCATCCTGAACATCTACATGTACCTTGGCCATGTTGCCATAGGTTTCCTCGAGCCTGCTAACAGAAGCTGTTAACTTCTCCTGCGACTCTGCTCGCTTCTTCTAGTTCTCCAGGTAGATCCTCATTTCCTCCCCTGTAAAATACTCTGGTATGGGCTGGGAGTGTGAGGGCCCACTAGGGAGCTGTGACACTAAGTCATGAATAGAGGCAAGTTGTTAGTTCGGCATCCCAAAAGGTCCCTCAGGCAGGGCTGTCTGTGAAGAAGACTCTGGTCCGACAGAAGTGGTGACTTTCTTCTTCTTACTCTTTACTGCACTACCCTCGCCCATTACTCTCAACGGATGAAAGGGTTTCTTAGCTGGTAGCCAACGATCGGTGCTACGCACCTCAACATCAGCCTGCCTGCACAACTCTGTAATCAGTGAAGGGAACATCGAGCCTGGGCTATCGTCTAGCAAATACGCTTTCAGCTCCTGTAGGATATAATGGCCGACATTCACATGAATGTCGTCTAGTATGCATGCAATGATCAAGGATCTAGTGTATGAGACATTCGAAACATTTCCATAGGGTGATACTCTGTTGCAGATGATGTAGAGCCATATTTTGGCTTCAGCTATGAAGTCGATAGACTTCAAACCCTTTCTCTTGTTTGCCCATTTTTCTCTCTTGTTTGCTAGATAAAGTTTGGAAACTAGCCAATCTCTGTTTGAACAATGATCCTTATTCTCGCACTGGCTCAAGTGAATGGTCAGACAGCCCTAGAATGTCATTGATTTGCTCACTTCCAAACCTCACTATTTTGCCTCTGATGGTGAGTTGTGGGTCGTTGTTGTTTGTACGCTTTAGGTTTGCATAAAACTCACGAACCCACTCCTCATTGGCCTTACATGGAGTAGGAATGAAACATGACCAGACGGAGGTTTGCAGACGGCCATAAACTTCTGGAAGCAATTCGGCCAATTTATCCTTAGAGATTCCTCTTTCAAGCACGACCTTCTTTATAAGAAGGCTATCATAATATCGGTGCCGACAATCAGCATACATGAATCGGTCAATGTCGAATTGTTCCGCCTCAGTTTCTTCCTTAATTTCATGATGATATGCAGCGCTTTCGTTTGTGTTTTGGTCCATTTTTAAGCTTAAAGTGCCTAAAAATCAAAACCAAGTTAGTCAAGGATTATAATCATGTTAAGCAATTCAAAAAAATGCAATTAAGCCAAAGAATCAAGCCAAATGGTCCCAGGAAGTAAAAGTTGCAGAGGTACTGGTTTTTGCAAAACAACACATTTACCGCACCTACGAAAAAACAATCACAGGTGCGAGCCCGCTTCTGCCTCAATCAAGTCTCTTCTGCGAAGTGACACTGCTGGCCAAACCTCGCACCTGTGGAAAGGGAATCGCAGGTGCGAGGCCGTATGTGTGGTCCTGCGTTCGCATCTGCAGTGCTTATCAGAGGGTTCATAGGCCCAAACTTTTTTGACTCTTTTCACTTCTAAGCATGATTTTAGCACATAATTTATACTCAAGAATTCTAAATTAGTGCACTGCATGAACATACAACTTGATTAAACCTGATTTTATGGTACTTAGCACTAAAATTTCTTTTGGACAATTTTTCGAACACTTAGCGAGCACAAAGTGAGTTTTGATTCCTTGAAGCAATTGGGTATTCAAACTTCCCCAATTCTTTCCAACAATAACAGCATACAAAACTACACTCAACCAATGTCCCTCACTCCTAAAACTAACATTGTTAATAAAATAAAATAAAATAAAAAGAAAAATGGCACTGTTGGAGTTCGTCCATAAAATAAATCAGAGATGAAGAAGAAGAAGAAGAAAATAAAAATAGAAGAGAGAAGTAGAAAAGGGAACTGAAGATGACACCTGTGTTGCTTTGTGTGTGAGAACTTGAGTGTGAGCAGTGATGAAGAGCAATAGCGTGAGAGATAAGAGGTGTTAGATTTTTGTTTTGGGAAGGAGGGTACTGAATTTTACATGTTATGGCACATATGGATTCTTTCAAATTACCCAACGAGACGCATCTGCAGATTTATGACCGCTTCTATGACCTCACTTGTGCAATTAGTAAACCTCTTCTGCGAACCATCCGCATCTGCGCTCCTATTTGCGCTTCTGCAATGCAAAGTTTCGCATATGCGGTTGAATCAGAATTCTGGTATGCAGAACTAGGCAGCCACTATATTGGTTTGTTCCAACACCTCGAACTCCTTAACGAAACTCCAAAAAATTTGAAACTTTGCAGATTATTCAAAAATAACATATTAAGCTATTCTAAAAAATAAAATTTCAAAAATGACTAAAACTTTGAAAAAGATGGGTTGCCTCCCAGCAAGCGCCGCATTTACCGTCGTGGCACGACGCGAATCAACTTTACAACTTTTCTCGCCACTTGGATGATATGAGTTGGGCACCTAACTTAGAATCAAGTTTGTGACCACGAACGATGGGGGTGTTAAGTAGATGATCAAGCCAAACGTCAATTTCTTTATTTTGCATTTATTGTCCTTTATGTTAGGAATGTCATTTTGCCTTCTTGAATATATAAATTGCAAAATGTATGGCTCTTGGTTTCTTTATTTCCACTTCCATATGGATTCACAC
Source organism: Nicotiana otophora (assembly GCA_000715115.1). Taxonomy (NCBI): domain Eukaryota; kingdom Viridiplantae; phylum Streptophyta; class Magnoliopsida; order Solanales; family Solanaceae; genus Nicotiana; species Nicotiana otophora. The sequence continues at coordinate 3,319 of AWOL01S0003185.1, read as the reverse complement.
AGCTCAATTCCCATATCACCAAGCAATTCCAAAGTTTAAAAATGCTTGGAATGTGACATCAAGCCTCCAAATTGCAATTCTTTCTGGATTTTGACATCCTCTTGGTCCCCCGAACTAGAGTCATTTTCAATCACATCTTCAAAAAATTTAGTTTACTCTAATTCCATATTTTTCTTGGCATCACTAACAAGCATGGAGTCGGTTAGCGGAAGTTCAATTCTTGATTCCTCAAAATAAAGCTCACTTTCTTCCTCGAAGTTGGACTCTTCTTGACCTCTCTCCACACTCTCAAGTTGGTGGGCGTCGTGAGCCTCAACCAATATTATCATTTGATTTTCCAAGGTGTGGATATTATCATCATTTTGAGTTAGTACTTGTTTCAAGTCCTCGAGTGCCAAGTTGTGCTTCTCCTCATTTTCAAGAATGGCCTCCAGCATGAGCATCATCCTCTCATTTTGAGCATTTGACAGTTCTTCTTGATATTGATCAAGTTCCAAAGAAGGATTTTCAGCTACAATATCTAAGGAAGGTTCTTGGCTATCATTCACTTCCAAGGCTTTTTGGACCTCTAAATCTTCAAGCATTTCTCACATTTGTGAGTTCAACCTTTCAAGCGCCGAATCATTTTGGAGACTATTCTCCAAAAGCTCTTCCAAGGCATTCTGCTCTTTGTTTCCTCCTTCGAGTAGGCATTACAACATGAGCTTGAACTCTCCATTTTGACCATGCTCAATTTCTTCTACTTCCGTATTCCTATACTTGTTATCACAAAAAGTAGAATCATCATAGCGGGGGTTCGGGGAAGGGAAGGGCAAATAAACACAATAATCCCTGTGACCATTTTGACTACTACACTTATCACAAATTCTCCACTCGTGGGTTTGAGATTGTGCGCACAATCTGCCCCCGGGAGAATTTAAAAAAACTTTGCCACGAAGTGTGGTCCTCCACAATAAGGACAAGGGTCATCAAAGTATGAACAATTACCACTCGACCAATTTTCATTATATGATGCCATTTTCAAAAACTAAGAAAATAAACAAGAAAAATAAATAAAGATAAGAAAATAATTATAGAAATATTCACAATTTTGGACCAAAGCACGTACGCTTATTTCTCAAACAACCTAAATACACCAAATTATTCCCCGGGAATGACGCCAATTTTGATGACGTCCAAATCCACTACTAAAAAGTAAATGGATACGGTCACATGCAATATAAGTTACCCAACTATGAGTCAGGATCGAATCCCACAGAGAAAGATATGTAGGCGATTAGTCGTGTAAGATAATTATCACTTATTATGCTAAGCCAAACACTTAGAAAGGTTTTGAGAAAATATTTATAAATAGTTGAAAATATGTAAACTAACCTAGAAATCAAGTAAAATGATCAATGGCTGCAATCATGGATGTATTGGGAATTAAACTCAAGTAACGATCCAATGTATTTCATGATTTTATAAATATGAGCGAGTTTATGTTAATTATCCTCGGGTAATATTTCTATATTAGCTGCTTCCGAAGACTAAAAAGACTTACTAATTGAATTATCCCTTAATCAATTAAGAGAGTAAGCACACCTGAATATGGCTACAAGTAGTTCAATCCTATCCTTAGGTAGAATCTATAAAGTGAGGGTTAACGTCTCAAGTTCTTATTAATTAATTATAACGACCCGGGCGGTCATTTTGAGTGTATTAGCCCCGATACCCTATTTACTGATTCTCCCATATCTATTTCTGCTGTTGTGACTTGCCGGGAGGTTTCATTTTGGTTTGTGGAGTGTTTTGGGACACTTAGTCCCTAAATGGAGGTTTAAGTCACAGGATTTTGACCGTAGTTGGAAGTGTGTGAAGACGACTCCAGAATGGAGTTACGTTAGCTCTGTTGGGTGATTTTGGACTTAGGAGCGTGTCTAGACTATGAATTTGAGGTTTGTAGCTAATTTAGGCTTGTAATGGTGAAAGTCAAATTTTTGGGCAGTTTGACAGGGGGTTGATTTTTGATATCGGGGTCCGATTCCAATTCCGGAAGTTGGAGTAGGTCCATAATATTGAATATGACCTTTGTGCAAAATTTGAGGTCAATCGTATGTGGTATGGTAGGTTTTGGTGTCGTTTGTGGAATTTGAAAGTTTAGAAGTTCTTTTGGCTTGAATCTGGGTGTAATTGGTGTTTTGATTATTTTGAGTGTTTCAAAGCCTCGACTAAGTTTGTATGATGTTTTGGGATGTGTTGGTATGCTTGGTTGATGTCCCTGGGGCCTCGGGTGAGTTTCGGGTAGTTAACATATCATGTTTCGACTTGGCTTGATAGCTGAAGTCTGGTTGCAGCAGGTTCTGGGTTCCTTGTACGCGATCGCAGAGATTCATTCGCGATCACGTAAGCTTATTCGGGGCAGGGGTGAGTTTGTTCTATGGGATTGCAAGGTTAGGAACACGACCGCTTATGGGTGCAACATTGTGTTTCGCGAACGCGTGGCTAAGGTCGTGTTCGCGTAGAAGGATTTAAGCAGGAGGGGAGGTATGGCCAATGCTCCACGCGATTGCATGAGGCAGGATGCGATCGCGTAGGTACGAGAGGCAGTGATCCACGATCACGTGGGTGATTCCGCGGTCGCGTAGGGTAAAAATCCTGGGGCAGCAAAGTTATTCTTTGCGATCGCTAGGCTATGTTCGCGATCGCGATTAAGGAAATGTCTGGGCAGTATTAAATTTCCAAAAACGAGGGTTTTGCCATTTTATCAAAAACTTGAGTTGGGAGCACGGAATTGGGCAATTCTTGAAGGGATTTTCATGGAGTTGATTGTGGTAAGTGATTCTTACTTGGTTTTGGTTAAATCCTATGATTTCATCTTTAATTGTATCATTTAATTTTGTGATTTGGGGTGAGCAATTGGGGAAAAAGAGGAAGAACTCTTGAGTTGGGATTTTTAGGTTTTGAACGGGATTTTGTTATCGGATTTGAGTAAATTTGGTATGGTTAGACTCGTGAGTGAATGGGCTTTCGAGTTTTGTGACTTTTGTCGGATTTCAAGTCGTGGGCCCGGGAGCCGGGTTCGGGCCAATTTCGGATTTCTGGCTATAATTTAGTACTTTTCTTGTGGAAGTGATCCCTTTACCTTATATTGATTGTATTGTTCTAGTTGTGGCTAGATTCGGGACGTTTGGAGACCGATTTGAGAGGCAAAGGCATTTCGGAGTAGAGATTTGCTAGGTTTTAGGTAAGTAATAGTCTTAAATCTGGTTTTGAGGGTATGAAACCCCGAGAATTGGTATAATGTGATATTTGGAGGTGACACACATGCTAGGTGACG
>AWOL01S0003184.1:5131-68063 GCA_000715115.1 Nicotiana otophora | reverse complement strand
GTAATAGTCTTAAATCTGGTTTTGAGGGTATGAAACCCCGAGAATTGGTATAATGTGATATTTGGAGGTGACACACATGCTAGGTGACGGGCGTGCAAGCGTGCACCATGAGAGATTCTGACTTGGTCCGTCCAGTGAGGCTGTAAAGTCAAATAGCCAATGGTATTACTTGTTTTTCCTTGTATATGAGAAATTGGCTGCCTTTCATGTTAGAAACCATGCTTAGGCCATATGATGTAACTGTTGGGACCCGCAGTGGTCGTATACTTGTTGAATTGACTGCTAATTGCTGTCTTGTACTCAATCACAGTCGTATTGTGTGTTATATCACTGTTTCCTCTCATTTCTTGTTGATACTTGTTGTATTCTCTATTTGGGCTGGTTATTATGATATTCTTGAGCCCGAGGGGCTGGAGAGGTTAGTGATTGAGATAGGGACTGAGTGCCGAGCTGCGAGGTGCGAGCTGTGAGGTATATGGATCGGGTTGCACGCCGCAACAAGCCTTCGAGCTATATATATATATGGATCGGGTTGCATACCGTAACAATATTTGATCGGGTTGCACGCCGCAACAATATTGGATCAGGTTGCATGCCGCAACAATACTTGGATCGGGTTGCATGCCGCAACAATATTGGATCGGGTTGCACGCCGCAATAATATTGGATGGGGCTGCGGCTGCATCAATATAGCGCTTGGGCTGAAGGAGCCCCTCCGGAGTCTGTACACCCCCAGTGAGTGCAGGTACCTATTGAGAGTGTGTATTGAGGGTTGAGAGCCGAGAGTATGAGCTGTTGAGGTAAGTTGAGTGGTTGCTGCGTTGAGAGGCTGTACTTGATTTTATTTATTATTGCACTTAATTGTTATCTGTTGTTGTGGTGAAATTTCTGGAAGATTCATATCTATTTTACTTGAGCTCCAACTGATTTGACTTACACCACCGGAATTGAAAGCATGTTCACTCTCTACTGAAAACTTTTGAAATGAACTATATTTTTTTTATAGCTCGTTACTGCTTCTCAGTTCCTTATTTAATTCTATTACTTGTTGAGTTGGTTGTACTCATGCTACACCCTGCACTTTATGTGCAGATCCAGGTGTGTACGGTTCTGGCGGTAGCTGAGTTCGTGCGCGGGCTGATTATCGGAGACTTATGAGCTAGCTGCTGGTATTTGCAGTCCTTGTTTCTCCTTTCTTATTTTCTTTTCTCTCTTGTATTTTCATTTGGTACCGACTGTAGTAGAGTCTGTTTCTAGATTGGTTGTTAGATGCTCGTGACTTAGTGACACCCCGATGTCGGGCTATTTTTCCGCACTTATGTTTTAATTGGGTTTTACCCCATTTTATGAAAAACTCCAGTTATTTTAAATGTCTTAATTCATTTCTGTTAAATTTTGAAAATGTTTTGGAAAGGTTGGCTTGCCTAGTACCACGATAGGCTCCATCACGACGGGTTAGGTTTTGGGTCGTGACATTAATCTTTCCCAACCCCAAATTATCTTTCCCACAATTAATTCGAAGTAAATGGGTGAGTCCTAGGGTTAGCTAATCCCTTTGGAAACATTAAAGAACAAGAATAATTAAAGAAGCAATAACTCACTTCATAATAACTCATAATCGTTCAATACACAAGCACAATAAGGCATTTAATCCACACTTTAAATACGAATATTCCTATAAACAAGATTCAAGTTTTGAAAAACAAATACTACATACTTAGATATACAATACAAAGCAAGGAAATGAAGAAATGAACATAAATGGGCAAGAAATTCTCAACCACAATCTTCAAATCTTCAAGTCCTAAGTGTGTGTCAAGAACCCTAGCTCCTATACTTGTGTTCTCTAGTCAAGATACTGAAAATAAGCCAAAGATTTGTTTCCAATAATTTAGGTCGTGTATTTGTGGTTTTGGAATCGAGAAAATGTGAAATGCCAAGACTATCCATAGCTGAAGCCCATTGACTGCACCTACGGAAGGGTCATCGCAGGTGTGGCTCCGCAGAAGCGGAATGCTGCATGTAGAAGCGATCATAAGTGGGCTTCTGAACTTCCGCAGAAGCGGTCCAAGAAGTGCAGAAGCGTATACGCATGTGTGTCGTTTGTGCGCAGATGTGCCTCTGCAGATGCGGATAACAAAACGCAGATGCGCTCCCAGCTGGAGATTGATATTTCCGCAAATGCGGCCTTCCACTCGCAGATGCGAGGTCGCATAAGCGAACAACCTTCCACAGATTTGGAATCACTGAATTTTGCACTTTTTAACTCTTTTATTGCTCAATTCCACTTCAATTGAATTCAACTCTCTACACGACATCATTTACCTGAGACTTTAGCAATACACATCATAAAAAACCTTATATTACAATTAACGGATACAAAAACTAAAGAAAAAAGACTAAAATAAATGGTAAAATCACCACTCATCATTAGGCACTCTTCGAGGTCCACAATTGTGGATCCCGACCGAAATGTACGCTATATGGGATTATTGGATTGTCTTATGTGATCATGTAAGTGAAGGAAAATAGGGGCGCGAACAAGTCTATATATAAATGATCAGTACAAGTCTTTAGAGGTTACAAGATAACTTAATTATTCTAAGTACAACGAGACAAGGCGCGAACAATATACATATAAAGGAGGGGGGTCCTATATTTATTAACCTAAAGGATCACCCCGTGCAACATAAATAATACTTCACAACTCCCTTAGGGTAAGGGTTGCTCATATTATTGAGCGGACACAGACTATCATCTACTTCTACCCAATTACCATGTTAAAGTTCTTTACCTAAAGCGCTCTAGTTCAATTCTAAACTGCGTCCTATCCGTGCACTACCCGTCCCATGCCTATGGTCCATGAGGCTTTGGATCTACTATTTGGGTGGTTCTAGATTTTACTTAGGGTGCTCAAAAGATAAAACTAGGCGCATATTCAAAAAATGTATGACTACACGTAAAATCAATAAACGGCTCAAGTTAGCCTCCACACACAAGCAACAAATGCACCCAGGTAGATTTAGCATTAGGCAGTAGACTGTTTCAGAATTAAGGCGTATTAGAGTCATTAAATCCTTTAGACATCGCTTCTATGTGATCCCAGTTCAAGACGTCCTACAGGAAATGTTGCTATTTTAGACTATCGAATTTGCATATTTCAGGTGTTATCAAACCTATAGACATGATCTCTAAGTTATTTGTGCCATGGGGTAGTGAAAGCTATTAGAAAACTTAGAATTATTTGTGTTTGATGCTATAAACATGCTTTCTAGGCAAGTAACAGCATCCTATAGGCATGATCTCTTATAGTTGGTATTTAAACACAGATTCATCATGCATATTCCTATAGACACATTATCTAGGCATGTAGTGTAATGAGAACAACGGACGTAGTCGATTAATTAGATCCCTATAGACATGGTATCTAGATAAGTATTAGCAAAGGCATGTATTATTGCAATCCTATAGGCATGCTATATAATAATTATATAGAATTAGGCATGGGAGCAGGTAAAGCACTTACTCAAACAAATATGTTCTTGGAAAATGTACGGGTATTAGACAAGTTAATTGAAGTGTGTGATTTCTTATAAGCATGATTTCTATGTGTAGCTCTTTAAACAAACAGCAAGCAAGGCAATTAAATCCTATGGATAAGTTTTATACCCGCTCATGCAAGAATTAGGATACCCCAACCCCCTTTTCACTAATCTCCCTCGTCGCTTGTTATTATAGATTATTACAGGGCCAGTAAGAATAATAGAACTAATACAAACTTATTAGGGTGATTACAGGCCCAAATAGAACAATTACAGGTCCAACATCTAAGCTCGGAAGCATGTTTGACCAATGCTCAGATTCAATAACACATACGTCCCAATAAACCAGGCCCCAAACATAAAGCCAATTGAGTTGCTTACCCATTAACAAACAACAGGAACATAGGGACACAAAACATGTCATTCTACTAACTGAGAGTTCAGGCAAAGACACATGGATTCCTATTATTACACATACATCTTAAGATGTAACAGATTAGTTATACTAAACATCAATCCCTAAAGCAAGAAACTAAGTATGAGAGTTAAGGGAATGAATTGGAATTGAGGAGATGAACAAGTGACAATGACATGCTCATGAGACTCCCCTTGGGATAGATACCATAACAGCCTTCCCAAGAAGAACATAGAATGCAAGTCAGGACATAACTAAGAATTGAAGGATAATTCAGGGCAAGTAGAAGTGTTACTAAGGAAAACTATCAAAGAAACTTAGGGTCAATAGTATCCCAAACTCAACACCAAAACCAATTAGTAATAAAGTACTTAATATAAATTGATCACATATAGCAAGTCCAGTAATGCACATCAAAGATTCCCTAGTCATTAGACTTGAGCAAACCTAGTACTAGCAGATATGAGTCAATAGAACATATTGGTAGTAAAGTAGGCTATTATAGTAAGGATTGGGGTTCACAAATTGTGGAGTAGAATGCTTGTCTGAAGAGTTCAGAATTGATATAGACATGATCAAGTAGCAAGTTATGCCCGAATGTCTTAGAATATGGAAGTAAAGTCAAGCAATTTCTGGGCATGAGTAAATATCCCAAGAGTTTTAGTGCAAGTATTCAAATTGAGACATGAACGGGATACAGTATTAAACAGTCAATGTAAGAAATTAAGCATACATAAACATTACAACCTCGAACAAGTATCACAACCTAGAAATCTTTAAAGTTGACTACACTGATTGAACACATGCTAACTTGTACAAGTTAAGATGAAGGATTACCTGAGAAACTCAAAGCAAAGGTCGGCACAATATCATATTGGCTTTGGAAAATCCTACATAACAAAGATATTTACAAGCATGAACACAAATAGGGAAGAAACATAATTGCGAGAGTTTGAACACTTACAAGTTTGCAGACTTAACAAATAAATAAAGAAGAAAACCAAGTGCCAACAACAGCTTGAGTATCATCAGCAAAGAGAGGACAAATGAGACCCCAAAGCTTAATGTTTCAAAGTTCACAAGAGCCTCAAATGGGCCTCGAGCAGTGCTCGCACTAGGGTTGTCGATAGAGAGGATTTCATTGGCCTTGGATTTCAGCCGGCCATAACCAAGAGTGCAAAAGGAATAGAAGAATGAGAGTTGAGAGAATCACAGTAGTGGTTGCAGTAATAGTCATTAAGTCTTGAGGGGAAACGGGGAAGGGAGTTTATATAGTAGTTAAATCAAACAAGTAAACAAGGAAAGGCAATTAAGCAAACATAAACAAGAAAAGAAAGATACACATGCAATCAGTAAAGTAACCGGAAAGGAAAGAAATCCAACTCCAAATTCTAGTTAAGGTTCAATGCCTAAAATCGGCCAACTACTGTGAAGAATCACGCCCTTCTTCATGTATATGGAGGAAATATTGTCCAAATCTCAAAGGTTGAGGTCGATTCCAGTACAATCTAGGAGATGGTACTTGCAAATATTGGTCAAGTACCTAGGTAATACCACGAGCGCGTGACCAGTAGCAGAAGAACATAGATATGATAAGCAAATAATGGAGGAATCCCATTATCAACAAGATTAGGAGAGGAATTTAAGGGGGAGGCGGCTAGCGTTCTCCAGAGAGAAGGAGAAAATGAGAGAACAAAGAAGCGGTTGAACAGGGGAAAGTGGGTCTCTATGGTTAGGGGTGAAGGATATAAGGAAAGTGAGGGGTTTATTATGGGCCGTTGATCATTTAAGAAATGATCAACAGCCATGATTAAAGGGGAAGCATGGCGGGTTATTTGACGGGTCGCGATCGAGTTGAGTAAAGGGGTCGCTTGGTTTGGGCCAAAAGCTAGGCTAAATGTTTTGGGCCTTGATTTTGGTCCAGAATTGGGCTATAATTTAAACACATGCAATTTATTAAAAATAATTTGTAACAATTATTTAATAAATAATAAATATATTGTTTATGCAATAAAATACTTAAAAATAAAATCTTCACATTATAAAAATATAAATATGCTATTTTAGCATAAATAACGTAATTAATGCTATTATGTATAGAATATAGGCTATTATTTTAAATAGTATAGATAAAATAGAGAATATGCACCTATAATTATATAAAAATGAAATGAAAAATTATAAAATGCATGGGGATAGAAAATTATAGAAATTACTTATATGACTCTTGTAAATTGGGTAATAATGCTAAAAAAGATATTTTGAGATTATATGGACTACTTCATAAAATATGAGAGCGAAATTGGGTATGACCAAGTGCCCCTCTTTATCCGAGAATGATGAAAGAGTTGTCGGATAAAGAAAATAATGACCAATTTTGTCTGAAATGAGCGATGATGGGGTGTGTTTGAAACAATGGGGGTCGAACCCTGGTTCTTGAGTGGCCTACATATCCCTAGTGTTACGGGAATCAGGCTGTGTGTAGTTTTGGATCCAACGACGAATGAAACCGATGGAGTTATTATAAGAATGGTCGTAAATTTTGAAAAGGGATATTTTGGGGTAGGATAGTGTCATGAGTAACAGATGATTTCAGGTGGAGCTATGAATGGGAATTCAGATGTTATGGATGTGCGAGGCAAATATTTGAGTGGTTACGGGATAAAGGGTAATCAATTGCTGATCATTGGTTATGTTTGAGACAGTCAAAGGATGTGAATGTCGTGAATGGAAACCGGAGCGAGAATTGCTCCCATTTGTAGTACAGTTACCTCCCGAGTTACCTGCAAAAACTTAAAACACGATGTACGCGAATATATGGGGTAATTGCGGAAATTTAAACATGATGCAAGTTCCCTTCTGATCATAAGAGTTGTCTTTGGCCGATGAGGATGATGTCCTTGGACCTTGATGTTCTGGGCCATGAAGCGTATAATAATGGATTTGCAGGCCGTAAAATGGTGTCCTCGGGTCATGAGGATGGTGCCTCTGGACTATGATGCCTTTGAATAATTATATATAGTTTTGAGAGATCCTCAGGCCATGGCATGATGTCTTCAGGCTATAACGGTGATGACTTCAGACTACGACGCCTTCAGACAATGTGGCGATATTTCAGCCCATAAAATGCAAAGATGCGACGATATCGATCATTTGATAGAGGAAACCGATGATGCTTGGTCATATGCAAGAGCGAGATAAGGCAGTGCTTTAGCCTCACGCCAATAACGGAGACAGTGCTTAGTCTCATGCAATGTAAGGAGGGTAGTGCTTTGCCCTATGTAGAGAAAGGTAGTGCTTAGCCTAATGCAATAGTGGAGGCGGTGCTTAGCCTCATGTAGTGTAATGGAGATAGAGCTTAGTCTTATGCGGAGGAGGCAGTACTTAGCCTTATACAATAATGGAGGCATTGCTTAGCCTCATGCAAAGAATGAGGGCAGTGCTTAGCCCTATGCAGAGAAAGACAGCGTTTAGCCGTATGCAATAATGGAGACAGTGCCTTAGCCTCATGCAAAGAATGAGGAAAGTGCTTAGCACTATGCAGAGAAAGTCAATGTTTACCCTTATGCAATAATGGAGGCAGTGCTTAGCCTCATGCAAATAACGAGGGCAGTGCTTAGCACTATACCAAAAAAGCCAGTGTTTAGCCTTATGCAATAATGGAGGCAGTGCTTAGCCTCATGCAAAGAATGAGAGAAGTGCTTAGCCCTATGCGGAGAAATGCAGCGTTTAGCCTTATGCAATAATGGAAGCAGTTCTTAGCCTCATGCAATGTAATGGGGACAATGTTTAGTCTCATGCAGATAAAGGCAGTGCATAGCCATATGCAATAGTGGAGGCAGTGCTTAGCCGCATGTAATATAATGGAGACAATGTGTAGTCTCATGCAGATAAAGGCAGCGTTTAGCCTTATGAAATAGTGGAGGAAGTGCTTAGCCTCATGTAATGTAATGAGGGAATTGCTTAGACCCAGGCAATGGAAGGCAGTGCTTATCCTTATGGAATAACGGAGGCAGTGCTTAGCCTCATATAATATAATGGAGACAATGTTTAGTCTCATGCAGATAAAGGCAGCGTTTAGCCTTATGCAATGATGGAGGCAATTCTTAGCCTCGTGCAACGTAATGAGGGCAATGCTTAGCAAACCAACGATTAAATGTGAGAGGGAAAGTGGTCCATAGCTTGACGTGTTTGTGCTTGGAGACTTACTGTAGGTGTGAAGAAAACATTCTTGTTATATATTTGTGGACGTACTTGTTATGTTTGTTATGCCTGCATCCAAAGAAAAATCGTGAGTTTTTTGGAGGAAAGGTTGATCCATGATTTTGATTCATCATTTCGCCTTTGCTCCTTGTCCCGATGCCTTGTTCGAGTCACCCTGGGTAACATCTGGCAGTTACATAAATTAAATTTTCGAAAATATGTCTTTGTGATAAATCATTTGTGAGAAATGCAGTTGTTCGAAATATTTGATAATGCATAAAACAAATAATTTTGTTGAATCATATATTGTCACACGCTTTGAGACATTGCGACCTTCTCAACTCGAAATTTTAAGGACCCTCCTCAAAATTGCCCCAGTTTAAATGCATACTCTCGGCAATACACTTTCTTGGCTATCCTTGATGTAATGAGATTGATGAAAACTCAAAACTTGCCCAGTTCCTGACTTTAGAGGGGAATGAAGATTTAATTGTGATGTGATCGAACCCACATGGCTGCCTACATATCCCCTCTTAAACAAGAATCAGGTCAAGCGTAGTTCACGTTACATCAAATAAAGTTCAAACATAATCTAGAACATAATATCTCTTGACGGCATCTGAATTGATAGGTTTTGGCCATATTTCTCCATCCATCTCTGCAAGTATAAGCGCTCCTCTTGTCAGTACTCAGTGGACCATGTAAGGGCTTTGCCAGTTAGGTGAGAATTTTCCTTTTGCTTCGTCCTGATGCCTAAAAATCCGATTCAACACCAATTTCCCCAGTGTGAATTTCGTCTATCTAACCTTTTTGTTGAAAGCCCTTGCCATTCTATTTTGGTAGAGTTGACCATGACACACTACATTCATTCTCTTATCGTCAATGAGAGCCAGTTGCTCGTATTAGCTTTGTATCCATTCCGCATCGCTGAGTTTGGCCTCTTGTATGATTCTTAAAGAAGCAATCTCCACATCGGCTTGTATAACAGCTTCAGTACCGTAGACCAGCAGATGCCTCCTTGGCATCGACACATCATAGAAATCCCAAGTTAAGAGTCCTTCTATGCAGAATTCCTTCGCTCTGAAAGAAGTGGTTGATCAATCTTCAAAGCGCGCACTTCTGAGTGCATGTAGCATTTCCTCGGTATTCTTATTTCTCCAAATACTCCCTCATATAGTGAAACACTGGATTTTCATCAAACTCTTCTTCAACATAAACACAATAAGCTGGCTGCTTACTAATCTTTATTGGGATAGGATCAATGAAATTCTTTTCTGGATATTGTATCATGGAAGACAAGGAAGCCAGCGCATCTGCGAACTCGTTTTGAATTCTCGGAACGTGTTTGAATTCTATCTTTGTAAACCATTTGATCAAATCTTGCACACAATGCATGTATGGCAATATTTTAGTGTTCTTGGTAGCCCATTCTCCAAGTACTTGGTGTACCAGCAGATCTGAATCTCTGATTACCAGTAACTCCCAAATATTCATTTCGATGGCCAATCTGAGTCCCAAGATGCAAGCCTCATATTCTGCCATATTATTGGTGCACGGGAACTTGATCTTTGCGGATACCGGGTAGTGTAGACTGGTTTCTGAAACTAAAACAACTCTGATGCCCACTCTTTTGAAGTTTGCAGCTCCGTCGAAAAACATCCTCCAACCATCATATGTTTCAGCAATATCTTCTCCTATAAATTACACTTACTTATCAGGAAAATACGTCTTTAGTGGTTCATATTCCTTGTCTACGGGGTTCTCCGCCAGTTAATCAGCCAATGCTTGCCCCTTGACCGCCTACTGAGTCACATAGATGATGTTGAACTCACTTAGCAATATCTACCACTTTGCTAGCTTACACGTAGGCATGGGTTTCTAAAAGATATATTTCAGTGGATCGATCCTCGATATGAGATATGTAGTGTATGTGCACAAGTAGTGTCTCAATTTCTGGGCTATCCATGTCAAAGCACAGTAGGTGCACTCCAGCAAAGAGTACCGGGCTTCGTAAGGTGTGAACTTCTTGCTCATATAGTATATTGCCAGCTCTTTTCTCCCAGTTTCATCATGTTGCCCCAGGACGCAACCAAAAGCTCCATCCAACATGCATAGGTATAACATCAAAGGCACTTTGAGATTCTTCGGTCCAGCTCGTCGCGGCATCATTCCTTAGCATTTTGAAGATTGACTCACATATTACCATTGACTGTGCTATAAAATGGCATTGAGGCGTATGAGATAGCTCGCCACATCCTTCTTGGTCTTCGGCGGTGGAAAGTCCTGAATGGCTTTGATTTTTGATGGGTCTATCGCAATGTCACAACGACTGACGATAAAACCCAGTAACTTCCTAGCAGGTACTCCAAAAGAAAATTTTGCAGGATTTAGCTTCAGATTGTACTTTCAAAGCCGGTCGGAAAATATCCTCAAGTCAGCTATGTGATCCGAACTCCTCTTAGATTTACTGATGACATCATCCACGTACACCTCTATTTCCTTGTATATCATATTTTGGAAAAGAGTAGTCATGGACCTCATGTAGGTAGCGCCAACATTTTTCCAACCAGATGGCATCATTTTGTAACAATATATTCCCCATGGCATGATGAAGGCTATCTTTCCGGCGTCCTCTTCGTCCATCCAAATCTGATGGTATCATGTGAGGTAATCCACAAAGGATTGGAGTTCATGTTTGGCATATTTGTCGATGAGTATGTGCAAGGCCCCGTGAAAAAGTTTCCTAAAACCCGGGATTCCGTGATGCCGGGGCAGGCGTAGAAGTCAATAGTAGTAGAAATTCTTGGATTGAACAGTGCCCGGGGAGTTAAAGGAAAATGTTAGGCAGAAATAGGTATTTCTATGGCCGCAGAACCACTCTGCGGACTGTAGAATGGTCGCAGAGTAAGGCATTTTTCTGGGGCATTTTTTATGTCAATTTCGCGACCAATTATGCAACCACATAACCGTTTTGCGGGCCGCACTTTGGTCGCATAGTCATACTTAGACTTTTGGGGAGGGAGGTTCTGCGGTGCATTATAAAACCGCAGAACAGGTTTACGGGCTGCATAACGGCTGCAGAGTGAAGCAGGATAGCCTAGTTCCGTGAGCCACCTTTTGCGGTCATTTCGCAGACCGCATAATCAATATGCGGTTGCATATGCGACCGCAGAACCTGTTCTGGAGCTTTATTATTGGGGTTTTTAAACCCGACCCTATTTTGTTAAAACATGTACCATAGCTCATTTTGAGCACATTCCTAATATACTAGAGCGAGAGAGAGAGAGTTCTTAGCATGAGGGAGAAACCTTCAACCATTTATCTATCAATCTTTGCTCAAATCTTTGAAGATTAACAAGGAAAACTCACTAGGTCTTCATCCTAAAGGTAAGATTCTATACCCTAATCCTCAATTTCGAATTTTGTCTAGAATTGGGTAATTAGTAAGATTATTTTTGGGCATGGGAGTTGTTGTCTTGCATGCATGGAATCTTCCACAAAAGGGTCTTAAAACATTGATGCACAACTAGTGTTTGATAATATGCTCAAATGAGCTAAAACCATGATCATCTTCCTAATTTTAGTTCAACTTGTTATATTTCTAAAATAGATTGAAGTTGCTAAGAATTCCAAATCATTTTAGAGTTTGAGAAGCTCAATTGAGGTATGTTGGCTAAACCCCCTTCTTCTTAGAATCGAATCCCACGGTGTTTATGTAATTTGAGTAAGTCCTTGATCATTATTGTATTGGCAATTCCTAATGTGGTTGTGTTGAAGGATGTATGTTCAATATTTATTCTAAATGCTTCATCATGTCATCTTGCCATTTGAGGATGTGTTCAAATGTGGAATATGTGTTAGAAATGTCAAGACTTCATGTCAAGATCGAAATAAAGGTTGTTATGCCAAATTGTTATGCCTAAGAAAATTGCTCATATGTGAATTTAATCTCTTTAATGGGAAGCCCTATTGTTGTTGATAAATATAATGATATTTGAATGTTGAAAAGGGAACTAGAACTATGAAATACGGCCAAGTGCCAAGAATAACTTTGTAATCATGATCACTACTGCCAATAAATCGAATGAATATAAGAGATGATGTGAGATGATTGACTGAAAAAGGTAACGTCTTGGGTGAGACAGCCTAGGCGATCGGGCAGTGATCGGACGCCATGCCGCACATATGGTGGTGACAATGCTTAAAATGATAATTGAAATTGTGGCTATGGTTGATGTATCAAATTAGATGACCTAGTCGATCGGGTCGTGATCAGACTCTGTGTAAGAATACAATGGTATTGTGAATTATGGTATATTGGCACTAAAGATCACCCAACCTATTAACATGGTAATTGACTTGAAAACTATTGTGATCCTTAACTTGATGTTTTAATATTATTTGAAGCTCTTATTGAATTCTTGACTGTTTCCCCCTAATATTATTTTCATTCTATTGAAATGGTGTTTAGTTGTACGTACTAGTACTATTCCGACAGTACTAACGTCCCTTTTGCTGGGGGCGCTGCATCTTTAAATAGATACAGGTAGTTCCATAGCAGGCAGTTTTGATCAGCGATAGCAGTACACCTTTCTCCTAGCAGACTTGGTGAGCCCCACCTCATTCCGGGGTCATGTATATTTTTAACATTTTGTTATCACATTTTGAGGTATAGTCGGGGTATTGTTGCCAGCAGTATAATAACACTCTTTTTATCTTTTAGAGGTTCCATAGACACTATGTGGGTTGTACATGGGTGCTAGAAAAGTCAAACAGATTATGTTGTATTTTGATCTCGTGTATTACTCGAATCATAAGAATGTGTATATTTTTGGACTTTAAAAAGATGTAACCAACGAGACGATTTAGTATTGTATGTATGAATACCATACTGTCTAATTAATGAAATCATGTCTTCTCTTGATCATGGGTGAGTTGGGTTGAAAGTATCTAACATGCTTGCTTGACCAGGTTCACTCGGTTGAGCGTCTGTCGTGCTTCCCGAGTTTGGGGCGTGACAAACATGGTATTAGAGCTTAAGGTTTTAAAGTGTCCTAGGATGTCTCGGAGCCGTGTCTAGTAGAGTCATTCTTATCGGTGTGTTGTCGACCACATCTATTAGTTGGAGGCTACTTGGACATTTAGGATTAATACCCTTCTTTGATATTCTGGATCGTGCGATGAAACTGATTGTGAAACTGTTCCTCCTCTAACTTGTGCATTCCTTTAACTTTTAGTACATGGCACCTAAAAGAAGAGCAAGAACTGGCTAAGGAGCCAATGTCGCCTTAGGAGTGGAAATTGACCCTTTACTTGGTGAGGCGGGTGAATACCCGAGGGATGAGGATAATCCCCCGACTGCTACACTCCCTGATTCTACTACACCGGCTCTGGCCACACCAGTTCCTGCACCTACTGAGGGTGCAGCGGTTCCTCCAACTGATATTCCGGTTCCACCACCAGCCCTAGCTTCCGATTTTGGTGTTTCTGATATTGATCTTAGGGGGAGCTATCCAGATGCTGACATAGATAATGGATTCTCAGGCCCAGAGATCACATGTTGCACCCACTTCTTCTAGCCAACAAGGGGATTCTAGTAGTTCCACCAGGGTGAACAGGTTTCTTCAGTTCGATCCTCCAGTGTTCACGGGTGCTAATCCCGAGGAGGTCCCACAAGACTTCATTGATGAGATGCATAAGACTCTCTGGTTGATGCGCGCTACTGAGACGAAGGGAGTGGAGTTGGCCGCCTACCGCCTAAAAGGGGTGGCCTATTCTTGGTTTGAGCTGTGGGAGGACTCTCGGGAGGAAGGGAGACCTCCAGCGAGGTGGAGTGAGTTTGCTGATGCCTTCATGGACAATTTCATGCCTGCCGAGACTAGGGCAGCCCGTGCCACAGAGTTTGAGAACCTTAAGCAAGGAAGTAAGAGTGTGTAGGAGTATCACATGGAGTTCGCGCGTAAGAGTGTGTAGGAGTATCACATGGAGCTCACGCATCTATCTAAATATGACATTCTCATGTTGCCCACTATGGAGGCTAGAGTGCACCAGTTTGTGAAGGGCCTTAGCCCATTGGTTATCAGTGAGGCTACTACAGCTGCTTTGAATTCAGATATGAACTATGGGAAGATGGTAGCATTTGCTCAAGTACAGAGAACCGTAAGTTGAAAAACAGAATAGAGCAACAGGGTACCAGCAAGGCCCGGTCCGTGGGCAACTTTGGGGAGTCATTTGGTGGGGGAAGATCAGCCTTTAGGGGTGGGTCATTAGGGCCATCAAAGTCTTTTGCTCTGTCTTCAGCCAGTGCATCGCCAGCAGGGCCCAGTCAGCAGCAGGGGAGTTGTTTCAGGCCCAATCAGGGCAGCAGGGGACCCCACCAACAGAGCCAATTAGGAGGGAGATTCCAGCAGCAGCGGAGGCCCTCATGCCCCAGTTGTGGGAAGATGCACTTGGGGATCTGCTACATGGACCTACCTATATATTACGGGTGCAAATTATGGGGTCATATTCATAGGGAGTATCGTTCATCCTGAAAGGGTGGGGGCAGGGGCACAACACAGCCATCTAGTTCTACAGTTGCTACATCTTCAGCACCCCCTCCAGCTCGAGGTACTCCAGCACCAGCAGGGCGTGGTGAAGCTAGGGGTGGTGGGCAGAGTTCAGGAGGACCCAGCCGTTTCTATGCTATGAGTGGTCACTCGAGAGCAGAGGCTTCTCCAGATGTTGTCACAGGTATATTGACTTTCCAATATCATGATGTGTATGCTCTTATTGATCCTGGTTCCACTTTTTCCTATGTTACCCCTTATGTTGCTATGGAATTTTGAATAGAACCGGAACAGCTTCCTGAGCCGTTCTCTGTATCTACTCCGATTGGTGAGTCTATTATGGCCGCACAGGTGCGTGGTCAGGACACCGTGGCCGATCTTATTGAGTTGGGGATGGTCGATTTTGATGTAATTATGGGAATGGATTGGCTTTATTTATGTTTTGCCAAGCTCTATTGCCGGACTATGACTATGAGGTTTGAATTTCCAAATGAGCCAATTGTTAAATGGAAGGGGGATAATGTGATGCCAAAAGGTAAGTTTATTTTTTACCTTAAGGCCCGGAAGATGATTAATAAAGGGTGTATCTATCATTTGGTCCAGGTTACGGACACCGATGCTGAGGCACCGACACTCGATTCTGCGCCAGTGATGAATGAATTTCCGGAGGTCTTTCTTGATAAGCTCCCTGGGATTCCGCCAGATAGGGAGATGGAATTTTGGATTGATGTGATGCTAGGCACGCAACCTATATCTATTCCGCCCTACAGGATGGCACCAGCAGAATTGAAGGAGCTAAAGGAACAATTGAAGGATTTGTTAGAGAAGGGTTTCATCCGACCGAGTGTGTCACCATGGGGCACACCGGTTCACTTTGTGAGGAAGAAAGATGGATCACGGAGGATGTGTATTGACTACCGGCAGCTTAACAAAGTCACAATAAAAAATAAGTACCCATTACTAAGAATAGATGATTTGTTTGATCAATTACAGGGTGCAAGGTACTCTTCCCAAATTGAATTTTGGTCCAGGTACCACAAATTGAAGATCAGGGAGCAGGATATTCCAAAAAAAGCTTTCAGGACCCGGTATGGGCACTTTGAATTTCTGGTAATGTTGTTTGGGCTAACAAATGCCTCGGCGACTTTCATGGATCTTATGAATCGGGTTTTTAAGCCTTTTCATGATTCCTTTGTGATAGTGTTCATTGTCGATATTCCTGTGTATTCATAAGGTCGAGAGGACCGTGCCGATCATCTCAGGGCAGTTCTGCAGACCCTTCATCAGCACCAAGTTTACGCAAAATTTTAAAAATGTGAATTTCGGCTTGCATCTGTCACATTCTTGAGTCATGTTGTCTCCAAAGAAGAAATTAAGGTTGATCCTCAAAAGATTGCAGCGGTGAAGAATTGGCCTAAACCTACAACATCAACATAGATTTGCAGTTTCTTAGGCTTAGCTGGGTATTACAGATAGTTTGTGGAGGGGTTTTCTACTCTTGCCTCTCCGTTGAGTAAATTGACGTAGAAGGCAATTAAGTTCCAATGGTCATATGCTTGTGAAATGATCTTCTAGGAGTTGAAATTAAGATTGACTACGACACCAGTGTTGACTCTACTAGACAGTACAGATGGGTTTGTAGTATATTGTGATGCTTCAACAATCAGACTTCGGTGTGTATTAATGCAACACGGTAAGGTTATAGCTTATGCTTCTAGGCAACTCAAGAATCATGAAAAGAACTATCCAACACATGACTTAGAACTTGCGGCAGTGGTTTTCGCATTGAAGATTTGGCGTCATTATTTGTATGGGGTCCATGTGGATGTATTTACGGACCACAAGAGCCTTCAATATATTTTCAAACATAAGGAACTGAATCTGAGGTAGAGAAGATGGCTTGAGTTACTCAAGGATTACGACATCGATATTCTGTATCGCCCGGGGAAGGCCAATGTGGTGGCGGATGATCTTAGCCGGAAATATATGGGTAGTTTGGCTCACTTAGAGGTAAGTCGGAGGTCATTGGCCAGGGAGGTTCACCAGTTAGCTAGTTTGGGAGTTCGTCTTGCGGACTCTAGCGAAGGAGGGGTAATTGCGCAAAATAGGGCTGAATCATTGCTTGTCGTGGAAGTGAAGGTGAAGCAATACGACGATCCATTATTGGTACAATTGAAGGAGGGAATTCATAAACATAAAACTATGACTTTTACTCTTTGCATGGATGATGGTACACTAAGGTACCAAGGGCGGCTATGTGTTCCAAATGTAGATGGTCTCCGAGAAAGAATCATGATCGAGGCTCACACTTCTAGGCATTCCTTGCACCCAAGTTCTACGAAGATGTATCATGATCTCAAGGAAGTTTATTGGTGGAATGACATGAAAAGGAATGTGGCCGACTTTGTGGCAAGGTGTTCGAACTGTCAGCAAGAAAAGGCCGAACACCAACGGCCTGGTTGGTTGGCACAAAACATAGAAATTCCAATGTGGAAGTGGGAAATGATTAATATGGACTTTGTGGTAGGATTACCTCGCACTCCGCACAAGTTTAACTCAATTTGGGTGATTGTGGATCGACTCACGAAATCAGCACATTTTTTGCCAGTTAAATCAACCGACACAGCGGAACAGTATGCTTAGTTGTATATCAAGGAAATAGTTAGGCTGCATGGCACTCCAGTTTCTATCATTTCTGATCGAGGGGCTCAGTTCACGACAAATTATTGGAAGAAATTTCAGCAAGGTTTGGGTACTCAGGTGAATCTTAGTACAGCCTTCCATCCACAAACCGATGGGAAAGCAGAGGGGACTATTCAGACACTTGAGGACATGTTGCATGCTTGTGTTCTTGACTTCAATGGTAGCTGGGATGATCATTTGCCACTCAAAGTGTTTGCTTATTACAACAACTTTCATGCTAGTATCCAAATGGCAGCATTTAAGGCATTGTATGATAGGAGATGTAGATCTCCCATTGGGTGGTTCGAAATTGGGGAAGCTGAGTTGATAGGGACAAACCTCGTGCATCGGGCTATGGAGAAGGTTAAGGTCATTAAGGAGCGGTTGAAAACTGCTCATAGCCATCAGAAGTCCTATTTGGATGTTCGTCATAGGGATTTGGAGTTCAAAGAAGATGATTGGGTATTCTTGAAAATTTCCCCCATGAAAGGTGTAATGCGATTTGGTAAGAAATGGAAATTGAGTCCGAGGTGTGTCGGACCGTACAGAATCATTCAGAGGATCGGTGAGGTGGCGTACAAGCTTGAGCTACCACCAGAGATGTCATTAGTGCACCCGGTATTCCATGTGTCTATGTTGAAGAAGGTAGTTGGAGATTCGCCAGCTTCCAGTTGAAGAAGAACTGTCATTTGAAGAAACTCCAGTTTCCATTCTTGATAGAGAAGTCCGAAAGTTGAGAAATAAAGAAATTGCATCCGTGAAAGTGCTATGGCAAAACCAACAGGTTAAAGAGGCTACTTGGAAAGCCGGGGAAGAAATGAAGATAAAGTATCCTTATTTGTTTGAATAGACATGTAATTATAAAGTTCTGTTCTATGAAAATTCTAAGGGTTACCTTCTACGAATTAAGTATCTTTTGTACAGTTCATGTTACGGGTGATCTATTTCTCATGAGGCCTAAGTAGGTGTTGTTATTGTTGTATATTGCGTCATTGGATTATATATATGTTGTGAGGATGTGTTTCTGGGGATCTTTGACAAGTGGATAGGCCTAGTTACAAAGGAAACTCTAGCGACAGTTTTTTGAAATATAGGGAGTTAGTCAAATTTGGGGCTGTTGGTGTGTGGTATGAAAACATAGTTGCATAAGATGCTAATATTGAAACTTGATCCTAATTCGAGAAGGAATGATCTTAAGTGGGGGAGGATGTAAGGCCCCATGAAAAGTTTTCCTAAAAACCGGGGTTCCGTGATGCCGGGGCAGGTGTAGAGGTTAATAGTAGTAGAAATGCTTGGATTGAATAGTGCGTGGGGAGTTGAAGGAAAATGTTGGGCAGAAGTAGGCATTTCAGCGGCCCGTTTTGCGGCTGCAGAACCACTCTGCGGACAGCAGTATGGTCGCAGAGTGAGGCAGTTTTCTAGAGCATTTTTGATGTCAATTTCGCGGCCAAGTATGCGACCGCCTAACCGTTTTGCAGGCCGCACTTTGGTGGCATAGTAATCCTTAGACTTTTGCGGAGGGAGGTTCTACGGCACATTATGCAACCGTAGAACAGGTCTGCGGGCTGCAGAGTGAAGCAAGCCAACCCAATTTCCAGAGCCACCTTTTGTTGTCATTTCACAGACCGCATAATCATTATGCGGTGGCATACGCGACCGCAGAACCTGTTTCGGAGCTTTATTTTTGGGGTTTTTAAACCCGACCCTATTTCGTTAAAACATGTACCATAGCTCATTTTGAGCACATTGCTGATATTCTAGAGCGAGAGAGAGAGTTCTTAGAGTGAGGGAGCAACCTTCAACCTATTATCCATCAATCCTTGCTCAAGTCTTTGAAGATTAACAAGAAAACTAACTAGGCTTTATCCTAAACGTAAGATTCTACACCCTAACCCTCAATTTCGAGTTTTATCGAGAATTGGGTAATTAGTAAGATAATATTTGGGCATGGGAGTTGTAGTCTTGCATGCATGTATTCTTGAAGTATGTGGGTAGGTTGTGAGCTAAAAATGGTAGAGAATGGGTTGGAAAATGATGGAATCATCCACAAAAGGGCCTTAGAACATTGGTGCACACCTAGTGTTTGATAATATGCTCAAATGAGCTAAAACCATGACCATCTTTCTAATTTTGGTTCAACTTGTTATATTTCTAAAAAACATTGAAGTTGCTAAGCATTCCTGATCATTTTAGAATTTGGGAAGCTTAATTGACGTATGTTAGCTAAACCCCCTTCTTCTTAGAATCGAATCCCACGGTGTTCATGTAATTAGAGTAAGTCCTTGATCATTATTGAATTGGCTATTCCTAATGTTGTTGTGTCGCAGGATGTATGTTCAATATTTATTCTAAATGCTTCATCATGTCATCTTGCCATTTGAGGATGTGTTCAAAATGTGGAATATGTGTTAGAAATGTTAAGACTTCATGTCAAGATTGAAATAAAGGTTATTATGCCAAATTGTATGAAAAGCCTATACGTGCCTAAGATTTCCCAAATTGCTCATATGTGAATTTAATGTCATGAATGGGAAGCCCTATTGTTGTTGATAATGATAATGATATTTGAATGTGGAAAAGGGAACTTGAACTATGAAATACGGCCAAATGCCAAGAATGACTTTGTAATCGTGATCACTAGTGCCAATGAATCGAATGAATATGAAAGATGTACAATGTGAGATGATTGACTAAAAACGTTAACGTCTTGGGTGAGACGGCCTAGCCGATCGGGCCATAATTGGACGTCGTGCCGCACACATGGTGGTGACTGTGGTAAAAATGATAATTGAAATTGTGGTTATGGTTGATGTCTCAAATGAGATGACCTAGCCAATCAGGTTGTGATCGGACTCCATGTAAGAATACGGTGGTATTGTGAATTATGGTATATCGGCACTAAAGAACACCCAACCTAATAACATGGAAATTGACTTGAAAACTTATGTGATCATTAACTTGATGTTTTAATATTATTTGAAGCTCTTATTGAATTCTTGATTGTTTCCCCCTTATATTATTATTCATTTTATTGATATAGTGTTTAGTTGTACATACTAGTACTATTCGACAGTACTAACGTCCCCTTTGCCGGGGGTGCTGCATCTTTAAATGGATGTAGCTGGTTCCATAGCAGACAGTATTGATCAGCGATAGCAGTACACCTTCCTCCTAGAAGACTTGGTGAGCCCCACCTCATTCCGGGGTCATGTATCTTTTGTACATTTTGTTATTACATTTTGAGGTATAGCCTGAGCCTTGTTACTGGCAGTATTATAACACTCTTTCTATCTTTTAGCGTCTCAGTAGACACTATGTGGGTTGTACATGGGTTCTAAAAAAGTCAAACAGATTATGTTGTGTTTTGATCTCGTGTTTTACTCAAATCATAAGCATGTATGTATTTTTGTACTTTAAAATGATGTAACCAACGAGACGATTTAGTATTGTATGTATGAACACCCTAATATCTAATTAATGAAATCAAGTCTTCTCTTGATCATGGGTGAGTTGGGTAGGAAGTATCTAACATGCTTGCTTGACCAGGTTCACTCGGTTGAGCGTCGGTTGCGGTTCCCGAGTTTGGGGCATGACAGTATATGTATGTTGGGTAATGTGAAATCATCTTTAGGGCTTGCTCAGTTCACATCTCGATAGTCAACACACTTTGACTATCCTATCCTTCTTTAGAACATGTATGATATTGGCTAACTAGGTCGGATATTCGACCACTAAGAGGACTTTATCTTTGATTTTCTTAGTAACCTCCTCTTTTATCTTCAAATTCATATCTGGCTTGAACTTTCTGAGTTTTTGTTTCACTAGCGGACACATGGGGTTGGTAGGTAGTTTGTCAGCCACTATAGATGTGCTCAACCCTATCATGTTGTCGTAAGACCATGCAAAGAAGTCCTCATATTCGTTCAGAAATTTGATATACTCTTCTCTGTCTAACGGTGATAGATGAATGCTAATGCGGGTTTCTTTGACTATTTCGGAATCCCCTTAATTAATTGCTTTAGTGTCTTCGAGATTGGACTTTGGTTTGTTTTCAAAATCCTCTACTTCTATGATCATTTCCTCAGGTATTACATCATTTTCCCATTCTTCTGATTCACTCTGATTGTGTTGCATTGTCTCATTACATATCACAATTGTAGATTCAAAAAACTAGGAAATAGTTAAGCTGAAAGAATGCAGAGAGATAATAATATACATAAACGAAAAGAAATGATGCATTAATTAAAAACTAAAACTATCAGACAAACATGACTCGATGTCTCGAGTATTTATTTCAAAACAAAATACTGAATGTCTTAAATGCAGACTTTTTAAAAAAAGGGAAATCATGCTAGTTCTGCCAAAGCTACCGTGTGCTCAGCGAGCCCGGGATGGTGCAACAGTCCACTAATCATATAACCAGGTCGTTCTGCCCTGATGTACTTCTTTCATACGAAGTCTCCACGTTCTCTGCTATAAGAGCATTGCCTTTCCTGTTGCCACTCAAAACGTCCATATTTCTTTTATCCTTGCTTCTAATGTCGTTGGGAGGGGGATGAGGTGGAGGACCTCTGGATCTGGTGTGATATGCAGACATTGCTAGAATGCACGAACTAACCTTTGAGAATGAGAATAATCAAAAAAGAGATAAAAACGAAAGGTATCCAAGTCAGTAAGACGAAATAAAAGAACATTGCAGTATTTAATCAGATAACACATAAGGCATATAATGGTTCACGTCCTAATTTGGGGACCTCGTTGTGCCCGAGGTAGGCCTAAGTGAAAAATAGACTTGGAGAGTTTTATGCCAACGCTGCTTCATCCCATTAATGCGAGAATAAATAAAACCAATCTATTGATAAATTGAAATAATACTATAGAGTCACTAATGGCATAAAGCATTATTACATCGAATCTAGACGAAATTTAACTACAAAAAATAAAGAGGTTTTCCTATTCTATTTGGTTCCAGATGGACCTTCTCCATGATTTTCCCTCTTGGCCCCATCGATCACATTCCCAAGGTCGTGCATGTCGAGAAGCGCGCCAGTACCCTTCTTACTGGATTCCTATCACACGGTGCAAGGTCGTTCTACCAATCAATCAACAACGATGGGATGTTATGGACCATGATGAACCTGGGAATTTCGTTCCTCATTTTCTACATCAAACAAAAGAGTTAGCCCTTCTGCCTCCTGATTTGATTAATTACGTAATAATAGTCAACAACGTTTGCACATTTTTACTAAGTAATGCAAATAGCATGAATGCGTCTACCGGGATCATGGAGATCCCTTTGGACTTTGGACAAGGCTTATCTCAATGGATTAATACGCCTTGAACATTTAATCCATCCAATATTTTAACATGATGCATGCACATTTCGATCGGAGTAGGCTTCTAGAAGGGTCTAGATTGATACTCTCAAGTGGACAACTTGAGAGGGAAAGGCACGGGACCGTCGATTGCACCGCTGATCGACTAGTCCACCGCTAATAAGCGTTTCCGGTTTAAAATGGTGTTTTTAGGAAAGCACGGACACTCATCATGTACCGTAGTGTTGATAATAAGCACAAGTGGAGTATGATATTGAAAGCATGCTTTATGAAAATACAATAACACGTTGCCAGATATTTGCATGATGAATATACGTAAGAACAGTAAATAATATGATAAAGATGAACAAGAGAAAGAAAAGAAAACAAAAAGGAAATACCAAAGAGAGAAGTCAGTTTAACTCATGAAAATGTGCGAGAATGTAATTAAATGAAGAAATTAGGGAGATAGGGACAGGAGAGACATGATATAGCAGTCATAAACAAGATAAAGGAAATAGATAGGGGATGTACGTGTGATAGCAGTCTAAGCAAATAAAAGAAACAAAGAGGGGATGTACATGTCATTGTAGTTTAAGAAGATAAAGGAAATATGGAGGGGTTGTACATGCCATCAAATAATCCACATAATCATAACTTCATTATGGTAAGAGCCTAAATATATCCCTAGCGGAGTCGACATGCTGTCGCGCCCCGTTTTCTCTTGAAAGTGAGTTTCGGCACGTGACAACTCTTTAAATGGGTATTAAAATAGGAGAGTCGCCACCTAACGATTTTTAATGTGCGTTAGGGCACCTATTTCAAATAACTCTATTTAATTAGTCCATGTCACCAAATATCGGGTAAGAGCTCAGATTACCTCGAAGAGAAGGTGTTAGGCACTCTTCGAGGTCCACAACTGTGGGTCCCGACCAAAATTCATGCTATGTGGGATTTTTGGATTGTCTTATGTGATCATTTAAGTGTAGGAAGACCAGGAATATAAAAGGTCAACTACAATGTAAACAAGTGTAAACAAAATCGCACATATGAAGGAATTAAACTATGTATAATTGATCAGTACAAGTCTTTAGAGGTTACAAGATACAACTTAATTATTCTAAGTTCAAAGAGACAAGGCGCGAACAATAAACATATAATGAGAGGAGTCCTAAGTTGTTTAGCCTAAAGAATCATCCCGTGTAACATAAATAATGCTTCGCAACTCCCTTAGGGTAGGGGTTACTCATATTATTCAGCAGGCACATACTATCATCTCCTACTACATAATTACTATGTTAATATTGTTTACCTAAAGCACTCTAGTTCAATTCTAAATTGTGTCCTATGCGTGCACTACTCGACTCATGCCTATGGTCTAGGAGGCTTTGGACCTACTATTTGGGTGGTTCTAGACTTTACTTAGGGTGCTTAAAAGATAAGGCACATTCAAAATATGTAGGACTACACATAAAATCAATAAACAGCTGTTGGCCTCAACATAAGCAACAAATGCACCTGGGCATATTTAGCATTAGGTAGTAGACAGTTTCAGAATTAAGGCATATTAGAGTCGTTAAATAATATATACACGGGTTCTATGTGATCCCAGTTCAAGACGTCCTACATGTAGTGTTGTTGTTTCAGACTATCGAATTTGCACCTTTCAGGTATTATCAAACCTATAGACATGCTCTCTAAGTTTTTTGTTCCATGAGGCAGTGAAAGCTATTTGTAAACTCGGAATTAACTGAAAAGGCCCTTTCCCTTTTTAATAATATAAGGTAAGCTTCGTGTTTGATCCTACAGACATGCTTTCTAGGCGGGTAATAGTTTCCTATAGGCCTGATCTCTAATAGTTGGTATTTAAACACAGATTCATCATACATATTCCTATAGACACGTTATCTAGGCTGGCGGTGTAATAAGAACAACTAAAGCAGTAGATTAATTAGAGCCCTATAGACATGGTATCTAGATGAGTATTAGAAAAGGCATGTATTATAGCAATCTTCTAATTATATAGAAGTAGACATAGGAGCAGGTATAGCATTTACTCAAACAAACATGCTTTTGGATAATGTATGGGTATTAGACAGGTTAAGTGAAGTGTGTGATTTCTTATAGGCATGATTTCTATGTGTAGCGTGTGTCCTAGGATGACTCAGAGCCTTGTCTAGAAGAGTCCTTCTTATTGGTGTGTTGTCGACTACATCTAAAATTAGGAGGATACTTGGGCATTTAGGAATAACACCATTCTTTGATGTTTTAGGTCGTGCGATAGAGCTGATCGTAAGGCTGTTCCTCCTCTAACTCGTATATTGCTCTAATTTTTAGTACATGGCAGCTAAGAAGAAGGCAAAAACGGGCCATGGAGTCAATGCCACCCCAGGAGTGGAATTTGATTCTATACTTGACGATGCAGGTGAGCACCCGAGGGGTGAGGATAATCCCCCAACTACCACACCACCCGATTCTACTACTCCTGCTCATACTGCACCAATCCCTTTGCCTACTAAGGGTGTAGTGATTCCTCCAGCTGATATTATATTTCCATCAGCCACACCTTCCAGCTTCGGTGTTTTTGAGGGGGACCTTTGGGGAGCCATACATATGTTGGCTCAGATAGTGGCTTCCCAGGCCCAGAGATTGAATTTTGCACCTACTTCATCCAGTCAGCCAGGAGATTCTTCTAGTTCCAGGGTGAACAAGTTTCTTCAGTTAAATCCACTAGTGTTCGAGGGTACTAATCCCGAGGAGGACCGCCAGGACTTCATTGATGAGATGCACAAAAATCTTTGAGTTATGCGTACTATTGATACAGAAGCAGTAGAGTTGGCTTCCTACTGCCTGAAAGAGGTGGCATATTCTTGGTTTTAACTGTGGAGGGAGTAACGGGCAGCGGGGAGCCCTCCAGTGAGGTGGAGTGAGTTTCCCAATGCCTTTATTATTCATTTCTTGCCTGCCGAGTCTAAGGCATCCTGTGCTGCCGAGTTTGAGAGCCTGAGTGTGTGAGAGTACCGTATGAAATTCGCATGTCTGTCCAAGTATGTTATTTATATGTTTCCCACAATGGAGGCTAGAGTGCGTCGGTTCATGCAGGGCCTCAACCCATTGGTTATTAATGAGGCTGCTACAACCACCTTAAATTCTGATATGAACTATAGGAAAATGGTACCGTTTGCTCAAGCCATAAAGAACCACAAATTGAAGAATATAATGGAGTGAGAGGGTAGCAATACGGACCGATCCGCGGGCAACTTTGTTGGTTCTTCTAGTGGTGAAGGTTGTAGGTCGGCATTTGGGGGAGGGTCATCAGAGAAATCCCAGTTCTTCGCTCAGTCTTCCGTAAGTGTAGAGCCATATGGGCCCAATCAGCAACAGTGGAGCCGTTTCAGGCCCAGTCAGGGCAACCAAGGATTCTACGAGCATGGTCGTCCTGGATGGAGATTCCTGCAGCAGCGGAGACCCCCATGCCCTAGGTGTGGGAAGATTCACTTAGGGGTCTGCTACATGGACCTACATATGCTACGGGTGCGGGCTAAGGAGCCACATTCAGAGGGATTGTTGTTTATCCCGCCAGGATGTGGGCAGGGGCACGGCACAGCTATCCAGTTATGCAGCTACAACATTCGCAGCACCTACTCCAGCTCGAGGCACTCCAGCACCCACAGGGCATGGTACAGCTAGGGGCGGTGCACAAAGTACAAGAGGACCCATACATTTCTATGCTATGAGGGGTCGCCAGAGATCAGAGGCTTCTCCAGATGTTGTCACGGGTATATTGACAGTCCAATCTCATGATGTATATGCCCTTATTGATCTTGGATCCGCTTTGTCATATGTTACTCCTTATGAGTCGTTCTCGATATCTACTCTGGTTGGTGAGTCTATTGTGGCCGCGTGGGTTTATAGGTACTGTATCGTCGTGGTGCTTGGTCGGGGCACCATGGCTGATCTCACTGAATTGGGGATGGTTGATTTTGTTGTAATAATTTGGATGGACTGGCTTTATTCATATTTTGCTAAGCTTGATTGCTGAACCAGAACTGTTAGATTTGAAGTTTCAAATGAGCCAGTTATTGAATGGAAGGGGGATGATGTGGTGTCAAAGGGTAGGTTTATTTCTTACCTTAAGGCCACAAAGATGATCAACAAAGGGTGTATTTACCATTTGGTCCGGGTTACGGACACCAATGCTGAGGCACCTACACTTGAGTCCGTGCCAGTTTTGAAAGAATTTTCAGACGTCTTTCCTAATGAGCTCCCTGGGATTCTACCAGGCAGGGAGATTGATTTTGGGATTGATTTGATGCCAGGCACGCAACCTATATCTATTTCGCCCTACATAATGGCACCGATAGAATTGAAGGAACTAAAGGAACAATTGAAGGTTTTGTTAGAGAAGGGTTTCAGCTGGCCGAGTGTGTCGCCTTGGGGTATATCGGTCCTCTTTGTAAGGAAGAATGATGGGTTACTGAGAATGTGTATTGAATATCGGAAGCTCAATAAGACAAAATTGATTTAACATCCGGGTATCATCAACTGAAGATCAGGGAGCAGAATATTCCGAAAACATCTTTCAAGACTCGGTATGGGCACTTTGAGTTTCTAGTGATGTTCTTTAGGTTAACAAATGCCCCTGAAAATTTCATGAATCTTATGAATCGAGTCTTCAAGCCTTTTCTTGACTCCTTCATGATAGTATTCATTGACAATATTCTTCTATATTCACGAAGTATAGAGGACCATGCATATTATCTCATGGAAGTTCTAGGGACTCTATATCAACATAAGTTATATGTGAAGTTTTTGAAGTGTGAACTTTTGCTTGAATCCGTCACATTCTTGGGTCATGTCATCTCCTGAGAAGGAATTAAGGTTGACCTTCAGAAGATTGGATCGGTGAAGAAGTGGCCTAGACGTACAACTCCAACAGAGATTCGTAGTTTCTTGGGATTAGCTGGGTATTACAGAAAGTTTGTGGAGGGGTTATCTACTCTTGCCTCTCCATTGACTAAATTGACTCAAAAGGCAGTTATGTTCCAATGAATAGATACTTATGTAAAGAGCTTCCATTAGTTGAAATCAAAATTGACTACGGCACCGGTGTTGACCCTACTAGAGGGTAAAGATGGGTTTGTGGTATATTGTGATGCTTCAAGGATTAGACTCGGGTGTGTATTAATGCAACATGGCAAGGTGATAGATTATGCTTCTAGGAAACTCAAGAATCATGAAAAGAACTATCCAAAACATGACTTTGAACTTGCAGCTGTGGTATATGCATTGAAGATTTGGCATTATTATTTGTATGGGGTCCATGTGGATATATCCACAGACCATAAGAGCGTTTAATATATTTCAAACAGAAGGAATTGAATTTGAGGCAGAGAAGATGGCTTGAGTTACTCAAGGACTACGACATCGATATCCTATATCATTCGGGGAAGGCTAATGTTGATGCTCTTAGCCAGAAATCTATAGGTAGTTTGGCTCACTTGGAGGCATATCATAGGTCGTTGGCTAAGGAGGTTTATCGGTTGGCTAGTTTGGGAGTTTGTCTTGAAGACTCTAGTGAAGGAGGGTCGAATGTGCAAAATAGGGCTAAATCGTCACTTGTGGTGGAAGTCAAGGAGAAGCAATTCAACGATCCATTATTGGTGCAGTTGAAGGAGGGGATTCATAAACATAAAGACCACAACTGTTTCTCTTAGGATGGATGATGGTACACAAAGATACCAAGGGAGATTATTTATTCCTGATATAGATGGTCTGCGGGAAAGAATCATGATAGAGGCTCAAACTTCCAGGTATTCCGTGCACCCAGTATATACAAAGATGTATCATGATCTTAAGGAAGTCTACTGGTGGAATAAGATGAAGAGGAATGTAGCGGACTTTGTGGCAAGATGCCTAAATTGTCAACAAGTAAAGGCTGAAAAGCAAAGGCCTAGTGGGTTGGTACAGAACATATAAATTCCAATGTGGAAATAGGAGATGATCAATATGGACTTTATGGTGAGACGACCTCGCACGCCTCGCAAGTTCGACTCGATTTAGGTGACTATTGACCGACTCACGAAATCAACACACTTCTTACCTGTGAAGGGTATCGACACAGCAGAGTAGTATGCTCAGATATATATCAATCAAAATAGTCAGGTTGCATGGCATTCCAGTTTCTACTATCTCCGACCGAAGGGCACAGTTCCCAGCTAATTTTTGAAGACATTTCAGGAGGGGTTGGGGTACTCAGATGAATCTTAGTATAGCTTTACATCAACAGACCGACGGGCAAGCAGAGCGGACCATTTAGACGCTTGAGGATATGTTGAGCGCTTGTGTTCTGGACTTCAAGGATAGCTGGGATGATCACTTGCCACTCATAGAATTTGCCTACAACAACAGTTATCATGCTATCATTCAGATGGCTCCGTTCGAGGCTTTATATGGTAGGAGATGTAGATCTCCCATTGGATGATCGAGATTGGGGAAGTAGAGTTGATAAGGCCCGCCCTCGTGCATCAGACTATGGAGAAGGTTAAGATCATTACAGAATGTTTAAAAACTACTTAGAACTGTCAGAAGTCCTATCATATGTGCGTCGTAGGGATTTAGAGTTCAAAGAGGCTTATTGGGTATTCTTGAAGGTTTTCCCTATGAAGGGTATAATATAGTTTGGTAAGAAAGGGAAGTTGAGTTTGAGGTATGTCGGACCGTATGGAATTGTTCAAAGAATTAGTCGGGTGGCTTACAATCTGGAATTACCTGCAGAGATGTCTTTAGTGCACCCGATGTTTCATGTATGCATGTTGAAGAAGGTGGTTAGAGACCCGTCGCTTATCGTTCCAGTTGAGACTATTGAGGTTAATGAGGAATTGACTTATGCAGAAATTCCAATTACCATTCTTGATAGGCAGGTCCGAAAGCTGAGAAATAAAGAAATTACCTCCCTGAAAGTGCTATGGCAAAACCAACAGGTCGAAGAGGCCATCAGGGAGGCCGAGGAAGAAATTAAGAAGAAGTACCCTCATTTGTTTGAATAACTATGTATTTATGAAGTTGTGTTCTATGAAAATGTTAAGTTTTTACCTTTTATGAATTATGTTTCACTTGTACAGTTGATATTAAGGGTGTTCCTTTTTGGTAATATATTGCTCATGAGGCCACGATTGGTGTTGTCTTCATGTTATGTTGTGTCCTTGGTTTCTGGGATTCTCTGACAGGTGGATAGACCTAGTTACATGGGAGACTCTGGTGAAATATTTTGAAATTTAGGGAGTTAGTCAAAAATTTGGAAGTACTAGTATGTGAAGTAACAGTTGGCTCACATTGGATGCTAATGGCGGATTTTGACCCTCATTCGAGGACGAATGATCCTAAGCAGGGGAGGATGTAAGGCCCATAATATTTCACCTAAAATACGAGGTTTCGTGGTGCCGAGGTAGAGTAATGTGATTGAGGGTTTCATGGCAGACACTGTGGGTTGTACAGTACATTGGGGAGTTGAATAAATCATTTTTGCAGACCATGGCATTTCCGCGGTTCACTATGCGACCGCATAACCACTTTGTGGGCCGCAGATCGGCTGCGGAGTGAAGCATAACTTTAGCTAATTCTGAGGATCATTATGCGGCCCATTATATGGCCACATAACCATTTTGCGGGCCGCACAATCCACTGCAGAACCAACAAGAGAAAACTTCGTGAGGAGGTTCTACGGTCCAATATGCGATGGCAGAACTGATCTGCGGACCGCAGATCTATCGCAGACCTGTCCAGCCCGACCCAATTTTTGGGACCTTTTCTGTGGTCCGCTTTGCGGGCTGCATACCTATTTTGCTGTCTGGTTTGTGACCGCAGACCCAACTTAGTAGTGTTTAAGTTTTGGAAAATTTCACCCGGTCCCATTTTGATAAAAACAACTTGGGGTTTATTTTGGCGGGTCCTAACTGATATTATAGAGAGAGGAAAGTAGTCTAGAGTGAGGGGGATTCCTAAGCTATTTTTTCATCAATCCTTGCTCAAGACTTAGAGAATTCACAAGGAAATCTCACAAGATCTTCATCCAATAGGTAAGGTTGCATACCCTAGTCTTCAATTTTGAGTCTGGAGTAGACGATGGGTAATGGGAGTGTGATTCTTAGGTATGGGGGTGTTATATATGCATGCATATACTAACAAAGTTTTGGGAAGGTTGTTGAGCTCAAAAAATTAGATATTGGGTTGTGGGATGAAGGATTCCACCATAGGAGGACCTTAGAATCATAATGCCCACCTAGTGTTTGATAAAATACTCAAACAAGCTGAAGCCCCGAGTATCTTCCTAATTATGGTTAAATATAATAATGTTTCCAAATAGATTGAGGTTACTAGGATTTCTGGATCATTGTAGTACTTAAGGGAGCTCAATGCAAGGTATGTTGGATAAACTCCTCTTGTAGAATCTAAGCTCATGATGTCCTTGTAAGTTGTAATTATGACTGGCTCAAACTCTCATGTCTCAGGTTCCGAGTTGTTTCTTATAAATTTGAGTATTCGGAATAAACTCTGTATCGAAAGACATGTTCAGAATGTGTTGTTGAATGCTCGTATCATATTGTGTCTTCCTTCGATATTGTATTCAAATGTGACGATGTGTCAATATTATGAATTCAATTATGTCTCAATTGCTTACTATTATGCCAAGTTGTGGAAGAAAGCTCAATGTGCCTAAGATTTTTTATTTGCTCATATGTGAACTAAAAGTCGTGATTAGGGATGCTTTGTTGTTGATAACCCATGCTGATGTTTGATAGTTAAAAGGGTGAACATGAAATATGAAATACAGCCGACGTGCCAAGTATGATATTACATTTGTGGCAAATAGTGCCAATGAAATGAAAAGATAAGTAAAAGACTGAAATTAGCTGAAAGTCCTTTATATAATAAACATTTGGGAGTATCGTTAGTCACCGAGGAAGGGTACATTGAAATGACCTAACCATGAAAATACATGTGCCAGAGTAGGAGTGTATTGTGATTATTCCCCTTATTTGTGATGAGATTGATGTGATGAGATTATTCCCCTTAAATGGGATGAGATGATTGCTAGCGAAAGGTGATGTTGATCCACACGGCATTGTGGTGAGACGGCCTAGCCGATCGGGTCGAGATAGGACGCCATGCCACACACATGGTGGTGATTAAGCTTGAGATTGTGATTGAGATAATGATTTAGATCTTGATAGTTATTGTGATTGTGGTTGATCTCTTTGCGTGAGACGGCCTAGTCGATCAGGCCTTGATCATACTCTGTGCTAAAATCACGGTGGTATATCGGTGCGAAAATCTCCCAACCTAAAATATAGAAATTTACTTGAAATCTTGCCTTGATCCTAACGTGATGTCTTGTTATTATTTGAGGCTCCCATTGATTCTATTATTGTTTTTTATTTTTTTATTACTCGTTCTATTGAGAGGGTGTTTAGTCATTCATACTAGTACTTTTTCACATGTACTAACGTCCCTTTTTCCTGGGGCGCTGCATCTTTAATGGATTCAGGTGGTTTCACAGTAGGCGGCTTTGATCAGTGATAACAGTACACCCTCTTCCCAATTGACTTGGTGAGCCCCACATCATTTCAGGGTCGTGTATCTTTTGTTCCTGGTGTACTATGTTTAGAGGTGTAGTCGGGGCCTTGTTGCCGGCACTATCATAGTACTCTTTTGTTTCTATTAGATTCTCCATAGACATAGTGTGCATTGTATGCTGGTGTTAGGAAAGTTAAACTAGTAACGTTGTATTTAAATCACTTGTTCCACTTCAAACTATGAAAGTATATGTATTTTGAGACTTATAAATGAATTAACTAATGGTAATGAATTGATGTTGTTCACATGACCTTCTTATTGTCTAATTAATGAAATATACCTTCTCTTTATTCATCGGTGAGTTTGGGTAGAAAGCAATCCAGCAGGCTTATGCTTTTTCGAGCCATTCACTTTCCACTCAACACTTATGACTGGTTTTCCTTTTTGCACCCCCTTTTCGAACACATTTTGAAAGACACAGTCTCCTCACCCACTCTAAGCATGAGTTTTCTCTCATGTATATCTAATATCGCTATGTCCGTCGCTAAAAATGGTCTTCCTAGGATGAGGGGGGCCTCCTTGTTTTCCTCCATATTCATCACTATAAAATCCACAGGAAATACGAACTTATCCACCCAAACTAACACAACTTCCACTATCCCCTCGGGTATTAAAGTAGTTTGGTCTGTCAACTGCAACGATATTAGTGCCGACATTATCTCTCCAATCTCTTTCTCCAGTTTCCTATAAATAGATAGAGGCATTAAATTAATTGAGGCACCAGAAACACATAAAGACTTATCAAAATTAATAGTTTCTAAAGAGCAAGGTATAGTAAAACACCCTGGATCTCCACACTTTTGTGGGTGTTTATTTTGCAATATCGCACTGCAATGCTCAATGAGATTGACCACTGAGGTCTCCTTTACTTTCCACTTCTTCGTAAAGATCTCTTTCAAAATTTAGCATATAAAGGTATTTGTGAGCGCACTTCTGTGAATGGTAAGTTTACATGAACCTGTTTCAGTACATCCAGATATCTCTCAAATTGCTTGTCTAACTTTTCTCTACATAGCTTTTGAGTGAAAGGTAATACAGGCATATGCTTGCTCATCTCGTGTTCCTCCCTTCTCGATTTTTCTTCCTTGTTATTTTTCTCAGCTTTCATTGGGCCTTTCTTCTTGTTGTCATCATCACTTTTCAGCTGCTCCCCACTTTCCTTTTCAAGTATCACATCTTTTTGGATCGGGGTGGGGTCTTTCAATACTTGCCCACTTCTTAAGGTCACAACATTCACTGTTTCTTTGGGATTTCTTGCAGTATCAGTAAGGAGATTTCCTGGAACCCTCTCAGATAATATCATTTCAATCTTTCCTACTTGCTTCTCTAAATTCTGAATTGTTGCACCTTGTACTTCAAATCTTTCATCAGTTTTCACAATGAAGGTTTTCATGAGATCTTATAGACTAGGATGCTTGGGCCGTGGAGACTGAAATTGCTGCCTCAGCTAATTCATAAAAGTAGGAGCTCCTTGTCCCTGAAATATGGGGTTGTTTTGTTGCCATACATTAGCGGTACCCCTAGGTGAACTCCATGATAAACCGGGGTGCTTATGACCCATTGGGCTGCCTCCCTTTCAGCCAAATCTACATTATCATCACCGTTTCAAGACATAAGTTCTTTGGTTCAGGATTGCCCAACCTTTTCTAAAATCACGATTAGATTTCTTTCCTTCCTCATTTTTCGCAGTTATCTTTGTATCTCTTGCTCATATGGTAGCACTTCATTGGCAAAAGCTCAAGTCATGCACCAATCTAACCCTATAACCTATGCACAGTCAAAGAACACCAAACTTAAAAAAATAAAAGTGAAATAAAAAGAAAAAATTCATGAATTATCACTACAAACTATTTCAAACACTATTGATTTCCAATCCTTGGCAACGACGCCAAAATTTTATGAGCGCAAAACACACACTTAAATTCTGCTCGCTAATCAAATATAGTATAGTATAATATCGTATCCGCGGGGATTGGATTTAAATAGTGTTCTCGTAGTTTCTTGCTTTGTTGCTGTCCAAAATGATCAACAATTTATATTTATAAGATGTCTAACTAAAAATACTAATAATCTAAAGCTATTGACTAATAACAATCGAAATAAGGAATAAGAAAAGAAGGTTATTAATTGGAGAAGATATGGTTTTGATAGGATAGGTGAAAGACAATTGTTCGGGATCTAACTCTAGATAATTCACTTCTAATTTTCAAGTGAGTCTCTCGAATTCACTCACTTATTAGTTTAAACATTCATCAGAAAACTTCTCTCTAGATTAAGTCTTAACCTCACAAGATGAACCAATTCAAGCACGTGAAGATATGCAAGAATGCGTAATGGATTGGTCTTTAAGAAAACCTCTTTCGATTATTCTCTTAACTAGGTTTTACCAATGATTCAACTATCCTATTTCGATTACTTATAAGAATCTATGAACTCAACCAACAATATAATACAAATATATTATAAGTTATGCCTCTCTAGTTTACATGAACAAGTGACTATAGATGTGTCACGCCCCGAACTTAGGGAGCACGACCGACGCTCACCCGAGATACCCCGACCGAGCAAACCTGTACAATACCTTCTACCCAACTCGCCCATGAATAAAGAGAAGATACATTTATATCATTAATTAAACATTAAGAGGACATGTTTGCTCGACTTCTTTCATCAACAACAGAGAAACTACAAGTTGAATCTTGTTTTGA
Organism: Nicotiana otophora; assembly: GCA_000715115.1. Lineage (NCBI taxonomy): Eukaryota > Viridiplantae > Streptophyta > Magnoliopsida > Solanales > Solanaceae > Nicotiana > Nicotiana otophora. Next base: position 33,014 of record AWOL01S0003184.1, on the reverse strand, counting down.
CTCATGCAAAATAGAGTGCAACAACATGGCGACTCTGTGGGAATCACACTTAGGTTCTGACCTTAGCAGACTTAGACTGAATTTGGCACTTAGATTTTTTTGTACATTGCTTTAACTGTATTTAATTTGCTATTACACGCATACCAGCCTTACTTGTTCCTTATGCTTGCTTATTATCATGATTGTTATTCCTACACCTTTTTTTGTTACCGTTTTACATATACTATCATCTCACTTCTTCCTATCGAGTATTCGCCGTACACTATCACACACGATGGCATGCGAGGGTTGTATCTTACATCCCTCCGAACCTTCTTTTCAAAACTCTTTAGTTTCAGAGAATGGCTTTGTCAGATCTACTGATATAACTTCTCGCAGTCTTCAGTCCAATTCTAAAGTAGGATTCACTCTACTCCAGCAAAAATAGGTCATATTGCATAAACCTTAGGTGAGTCGGTCCTTGGCATCGACACACAATTAGGAAAGCCACCATGCTGTTAACGCGTCATGCACCCAATGATATGACTTCTCTGGAAAGACGAACAAACTTGATGAGACACCTAAATATCTGAAGCAAACACTTACCAAAACCTTTCTTTACCCAGTTCAAAAATGGAAATCAACCAAAACATCCCCGAGATCAATATGGTGATGGGAGTGCCACACAAGTTTAAACAACGGTGGAAGAATATCCGCCGAGAACACGAATATGAGATTCGGACACACATATGGGTACTGACCACTTTGGTAAACATCCGACCACACGAGGTGCTCACCTGCATGCTGATAGAGTTTTGGGATTCAGCAAAGGTGGGGTCCAAGTTTGTTGATTGTGAGTTAGTACCAATATTGGAAGATGTTACTAGTTTCATAGAGCTACGATTTACATGGTGGAGACCAATACTACCAGTTATTATGCCCAGTTACAGGTTCCTAGATGCTCTAGGTCTAGCTAACAGTTGGAGTTTGAAAAATATCGAGGACGGATAGGTGATCCTAGATCATCTGTTTGATAGGTTTAGACATCGTGAAAGCTATGAGTGGTACTCGGGGGAATTTTAGTGTGATCAAGTAATGTGGGAGAGTCTCATGTCCATTACTTTATCATTGCCACTGTTGGGATTGTTGATCTTCCCACAGAGAAGAGGTCGGATCAACATCAACTTATGTGGTTCTTGCGACCTTCCTTGGCAACCTCCAAGCTACTCTGGTGCCGATGGTGCTAGCTGAGATTTTAAGGGCTTTGTCTGCATCTGCAGCCACAATGAGAGGATGCGACATTGGGTCTCCCCACATGGAGAAGAAGAGTGGAGAGAAATGCTGACCAATCTAAGTGGAGAATGGGTCAATTAGAAGCTATCATGGTTAGGCGGGAAGGTAAGTTTAAGGACTCCTAAGAAATACTTCATTGAGCTGATAGTACTTGAGGGCATCCAATGATACTCATCCTTGCGGGTGTTCCCAAACAGTTCGAGATGATACAGGATGTGCCACTATGGGCGAGGATAGCGCGATATGAGGATGAGTACAACGGACAGATTCTGATACCAAGGATAAAAAGGCTCCTAGAAGAGTGGAACATGTAAGGACCCATAAGAATTTCACCCAAAACCCGGGGTTTCATGGTGCCGAGAAAGGATAGTGTATTTGAGGGTTGTAGAAGAAAAATTGTTGAAGAACATGGCATTTATACGGTCCATTATGAGACCACAGTGAAGCAGAAAATTGGGCCAATTTTGGGGATTGTTTTGCAGTCAACTATGCAACCACATAATCATTTCGCGGGCCGCTTTGGGTAGAGATTGTGGTATTGTGATTACACCTCCACTTGCACATATTTGGGTGAGGTGGCAGCTTTGTGTAAAAATTGTGGTATTGTGATTACACCCCCAGCTGCAAACAATGAGGTGAGGCGGCAGGACCGCTTTGTGTAGAAATTATGGTATTGTGGTAGTGGTTGTTATAGAGGAACCCCAACCTTTTTATAAATGTTATTGAAACCTTTAAATGAATTTGCTATGGTTTTAACGGCTATTTAAGCTCCTTGTTTTGCTTCCATGATTTGTCACAGACATGTTGTACTTCCAATCCTTGAAAGGGGTGTTTGGTTTTCATACTACTACTATTCGACATGTACTAACGTCCCTTTGCCGAGGGCGTTGCATCTTTAATAGATGCAGGTGGTTCTACAACAGGCAGCTTTGATCAATGATAGCGGTACACCTTCTTCCCAGTTGACTTGGTGAGCCCGACTTCATTTCGGGGTCGTATATCTTTTGTTCCTTGTGTATTGTGTTTTGAGGTATAGCCGAAGCCTTGTTGCCGGCACTATCATAGTACTTTTTTGTATATATTAGAGGCACCGTACACATAGTGTGGGTTGTACTTTGGTAATGGGAAAGTCAACTAATGATGTTGTAATTGCACCATATATTCCACTTCGAACTATTAAAGTGTATGTATTTTGAGACTTATTAATGATGTAACTATTGGTAATGCACTGGTGTTGATCCCATGCCGCATGGCTGGAGGGCGTAGTGGATGCTTTGCAAATCTACCATGAGATTCTACCACATTACCTTTGTGACTACCTCGATGCACCGTCAAGTGGTCCCAGGATCCATGGAGCACATACTGCCACCTGTTGAAGATGATGACCAGGTAGTGGAGTGCATCCAGATAGAATTTGAGATATAGCTGGTGTCACACCCTAACCTTGGGGAGCGGGACCAGCGGTCAACCGAGTGGACCCTGTCGAGCAAGCTTGCTAGACATTATCTACCCGACTCACCTATGATCCAGAGAAGCCATGCTCTCATCGGTTACGCAGTAGAAAGCTCATACATATATACATTACTAAGTCATTTGATTTTGTTACATCATTGCTAAGTTTCAAAATACATACATCCTTATGACTGAGTGGAACATGAGACCAAAATACAACATGGTTCGTTGACCTTTCTAACACCCATATAAAACCCATATAGTGTCTACGGACCCTCTAAAGATACAAAAGAGAGTAAAGATGGTGCCGGCAACAAGGCCCCAGCTATACCTCAAAACGTTACCACAATATAAACAAAAGGTACATTACATTACCCTCGAATGAAATGGAGCTCACTGAGTCTGCTGAGAAGAGGATGCATCACTATCTGTGATCAACATTGTCTGCTATGGAACCACCTGCATCTATTTAAAGATGCAGCTCCCCCGACAAAAGGGACGTTAGTACTGTCGAATAGTACTAGTATGTAAAACTAAAACACTGTTTCAATAGAATGAACAATAATACAAGGGAAACAGTCAAGAATGCAATATGAGCTTTAAATAACACTAAAACATCAAGTTAAGGATCACATACATTTTTAAGTCAATCCCCGCAGTATTAGGTTGGATGGTTTTTAGTGCCAATATGCCACAATCTACAATACCACCGTGTTCTTACACGGAGTCCGATCTCGACCCGATCGGCTAGGCTATCTCATTTGAGACAACAACCATATTCACAATTTCATCCACAATACCATCATGTTCTTACACGGAGTCTGATCTCGGCCCGATCGGCTAAGACATCTTATTTGAGACATCACCCTTTTTCAATCAGTCATCTCACTTCGTATTTCTTTCCCATCTTTTCAATAAAATGGAACGAGTGCCCCAATTATAAAGTTATTCTTGGCGTTTGGCCGTATGTCATGATTCAAGTTCTTTTCTATATTCCAACATTAATATTATCATCAACAACAACACGATTTTTCATTCAAGACTTTTGATTTCACATGTGAGCAATTAAGAATCCAAGGCACATAGAGGCTTTTCACATAATTTGGCATAATAATCATTAATCGAATTTGACTTGAAATCTACGCATTTTTAGCACATATTCTAAGTTTTAAACTTTTACTTAGATGACTAGATAACATGATGAAAGTATGGGAATATATATTACATATATATTTTCAAAACAAACACATTCGGGATAGAAATTTCTAGGATGTTCATTTTGGGACTTGCATCGATTTCATGAATACCATGGGATTAAATTCTAAGAAGAGGGGGTTTAGCCAACATACCTCAGTTGAGCTTCTTAAAACTCTAATATGTTTCGGAATATTAGCAACTTCAATCTATTTTAGCAATATAGCAAAATTGAGCAAACAATTAGGAAAACGATCATGATTCTAGCTCACTTGAGCATTTTATCAAACACTATGTGTGTATTAAGGTTCCATGGCCTTTTTATGAAAGACTTTATCATCCCACACCCCATTGTTTTCTATCTTTAACTCACAACCTCCCCACGTACCTTAAGAATACATGCATGCAAGGTAAGCACTCCCATCCCCATGAACTACATTACTAATTGCCCATTCTAGTTATATTTCGAAAATAACAGCTTGGTGATAGAATCTTACCTCTTAGAATGAAGACCTAGGGTGCTTCTTTTGATAATCTTCAACGTTTTAAGCTAGAATTGAAGAGTAATTTGATAAAGATCACTTTCTCCCTCTAGGACTCTCTCTCACTCTAAAGTATCAGGTTTTTTGCTAAAAAATGGCCCCTTACATCTATTTTAACGAAGTAGGGTCGGGTTTTCAAAACCGAAAAATGAAGCTCCAGAACAGGTTCTGTGGTCACATATGCAACCGCATAATGATTATGCGGTCCACGAAATGACCACAAAATTTGGGTGCCAAAATTGGAAAGGAGCTGACCAGGTCTGCGGTCACTATGCGACCCGCAGAACGGTTCTGCGGTCACATAGTGCACAACAGAACCTCCCTCCAAAAAAATCCCAAAGCGGGATATACGAAAAAAAACGGTTATGCGGTCGCATAATGGACCGCAAAAATGACATAAACAATTGCCCAAAATACTCTTCCGCTTTGCGACCATTCTGCGATCCGCAGAGTGGTTCTGCGGTCGCAGAACGGACCACAGAAATGCCTACTTCTGCCAACATTTTCCTTCAACTCCGCAACGCACTTTTCATCGGCACCAATTATTAACCTCTACACCTACTTTGGCATCACAGAATTCGGGTTTTTAGGAAAATTTTTACGGGGCCTTACAGTCGGAGGGAGATCTAGGAGAAGATTCTGAGTTCAACGATGGTGAAGAGGAGTTTGAAGAAGATACATAGGAAGAGATAGAAGAAGAAGAAGAAGAAGAAGAAAAAGAAGAAGAAGAAGAAGAAGAGCAGATAGGGAATGATTTCGGGGATGGTCACTAAAAGTTGGTTGATTTCCCCTTCTTTCCTACTTTGTATCTTTATCCCCAGTTTACTTAATTTTCCCTAAGGTTAAGTTGTTCAAGCCCATGCAGTTATATGAATATCATAAAGAGTGATGTAACTTATGTTCCCACTTATCACAATCCAAACATTATCAATGAAAACAAAACTTGCTACGGATCTAAATGTGTTAAGTCTAATTGTTTGTCAAGCATTCGCGATTTAGGCCCACCTCCGGCAATGAGTGTCACGCCCCAACCTTGGGGAGCGCGACTGGTGCTCAAATGAGATATCTCGGTCGAGCAATCCTGCACAATGCCGTCTACCAAACTCACCCATGAATAAATAGGAGATACATTTCATTAATTAGACAGTAAGAGGCCATTTGAATAACACCAATTCATTTCCATAAGTTGCGTCATTAGGAAGTCTCCAAAATAGTACACTATACAATCATAGTTGAAGTGGAACAAGTGATACAATTACAACACTTTTCATTTAACTTTCCCAAAACAAGGTACAACCCACACTATGTCTACAGTGCCTCTAATATAAACAAAAGAGTCCTACGACAGCGCCGGTAACAAGGCCTCGACTATACCTCAAATGCTATACATAAGGTACAAGAGATACATGACCCTGGAATGAAGTGGGGCTCACCAAGTCCGCTGAGGAGATGGTGCACTGCTATCACTGCTCAATGTTGCCTGCTGTGGAACCACCTGCATCCACTAAAGATGCAGCGCCCCCGGTAAAAGGGATGTTAGTACATATAGAATAGTACTAATATTAAAAACTAAACACTCCTTCAATAGAACAAGTAATGGTACGATAAGAAAAAACATGGATTCAATGAGGGCCTCAAACAATATTAAAGTATCAAATTAGGAGAAAGGGTAAATTTCAAGGAACTTTCCACATTTTAAGTTGGGATATCATTAGTACAAATACACCATCGTGCTTTTAACATGGAGACAGATCTTAGCCCAGTCGGCTAAGATGTCTCACCCTGAGACGTCCACTCACAATACAACCATGTGCGTGGCATGGCATCTGATCTCAGCCCGATCGGCTAAGCCGTCTCGCCACAATGTCGTGTGGGTTGACGTCACCTCACATTTTCGCTAGCAATCATCTCATCCTATTTAAGGGGAATTATCTCAACACATCAATCTCATCCCGTATTCGGGGAAAAACTCTCACCACCTCACACAGGAATTTTACCCCTCACTCACTCCTACACCGGTGCGTGTAGTTTCGGGGTTAGGTTATTTTAACCTATCCTTCCTCGGTGACTAAGCGATACTCCCAAAACATTTATTATATAAAGGGTTTACAACTCCTTTCATAATATTTCACACATCATTCCATTTTCATCGGCACTAGTGGCCACAATTTTAATGCCATTCTCGGCACATCGGTCATATTTCACATTCCATACGCACCCTATAACTTTCAAGTGTTACCTTGGATTATCATCAATAAGAAAATTTCAAATCAATACTTTAAGCACACTTATGAACAAACAAGAGTCTTAGGCACATTGAGTTTTTCTTCCATAATTAGGCATACTAGCTTGCAATTGAAACATGATTTTTAAAGCACAACACCTTTGGTACATTGATCATACTAGATTACATCCTCAGAGGGAATCATGATATAATATGAATATTTGGGACACATTTAGGGTACATACATCTTTCAACACAACACTTATTTTAAAATTATCAAATCTCTTGGGAAGGACTCTGGACATGAGACATAACAAATTGAGCCAACCATAATCGCAACTTATGAGGACGTCATGGAAATCGATTTTACAAGAGGAGTTTAGCCAACATACCTTGTTTGAGCTTCCTTGAATTACTACAAGGTTCCGAAACTCCAAGCGACTTCAATTTAATTAAAGACACAACAAAATTGAACTATAACTATGAAGATACTCGAGGTTTCACCTCATTTGATCATCTTATCAAGCACTAGGTGTGCATTAAGGTTTCAAGGTCCTCCTATGGTCGGTTCCTTTACCCCACAGTCAATCCCCACTTCAATAGGACACCCACAATTACTCCACAACCTCCCTACCACCTTTATTAACACATGCATGTAACAATAACAACTCTTATCCTCAAAACCTTCTTCCCCAATATCTGTTCCTAACCCAAATTTTGAAATTGAATGCTAGGGCTAGAATCTTACCGCTTGGATGAAGACCTTGTGAGTTTTCCCTGTGATTTCTCCAACCTTTGAGCAAGGATTGATGTGCAATTAGCTTAGGGATTTTCCCTCTCACTATATGGCATTTCCTCTCTTTAGAAATATCAGACTTTCTCTTTCCAAATGGTCTCTAACGAGTATATATCGAAATAGGGTCGGGTTATGAATTTAGAAAAAATGAAGCTCCGATGCAGATCTGCTGTCGCATATTGCATATGTGACCGCATAACGCTTCTGCGGTCCGCAAAATGGACCGCATAATGGCCCTCCAGAATTGGGCATTTCTGTGCAGGTATGCGATAGGTTTGCAGTCCATAGACCAATTCTGCGGTCGCATAAAGGACCGCAGAACCTCCTTCCGAAATTTCTCATGATGGCTTCTGTGACGGGTGTGCGGCCCGCGAAACGGTTATGCGGTCGCATAATTGACTGCAAAATAGCCTCCAAATTTTGCCCATTTCTCTGTTTCACTATGCGGATGATCTGTGGCTTGCAGACCAGTTCTACGATCGCATTATGGACCGCAGAAATGCCCTATTCTGCAACAATTTTTCATCAACTCCCCAACGCTCTGTTCAACCCAAAAAGTACGTACCTCAAATGCATTAGCCCACCTTGACACCACGAATCATCGGGTTTTAGGTGAAATTTTACGGGGCCTTACAATGAGAGGTCCCACTAATTCTAGGAAATCGCGCTTGCCTAAATACGGGAATTAACTGCCCTGTGTGATCTTCTACTTTTATAAATGAAGAAACTGACTTGTGTTTCTTTTGTTTTATTTTTGTTTCTTATATTATTATTACTCCCCAAAAGAAAGTTGGTTTGTGTCGATCCGAAACTAGCAGAACCACCTTACAACTTAAGATCAAAGGGGAAGATGTCTGCTATAGAAAACCCGACTGAATATGCTCTGGTCATAGCCGATAGCCCGGTGCTATCTGGAGAGAAGGACGATACAAGGAATGATAAACATATGGGTAGGATGGCACAGGAGATGGAGTCTTTAAGGGAGGAAGTACAGCATACCTGGGAACTAGCACATTTGGCCGTGAAAATGCACCCTCAACCACCTCGCTTTCCTTGTTTAGATTCAATCCCTGACAACTTTCCTTCCACATCACGCTAAACCAACAACACCCCGACTTCGGTCCCCACCACTCCAATCAAACCTCCAGTAACCCTTGCAAACCCACCGAATCCTCCTATCCACACTCCCTACATAGCACAGTACGTTCAAACGCCATAAAATCCGCCTATTACCACTATCACAACTCACACCCCTCCTCGTGAAGGAGTCCCTTCTACCAATCACCCAAATTAACACATACTTTCGCCCATGAGCAATATGTTCCTCCTGTATAGGTCGTTTCTGAACCTACCTTTACAACGCCTATCACAGTCAGAGTGCCTTATAAGATTGACCAATACGCTGAGACGGAAAGGGAAGCTAGGCATAAGGAAGAGGAGTCAGTGTCAGAGAAACTATAAATATTGAGAAAACAAATGAAGAACCTCTAAGTCGCTCGGGGAAGTAAAATTTAGACTACGAGAATCTGTGTATCCACCTGGATGTGGATACGCCAGTAGGGTATAAGCCTCCAAAGTTCTATATCTTCGACGGGATTGGTGATCCCCACACACATTTGAAGGCATATTATGACAAGGTAGTTGGAGTGGGAAGGAACGAGAAGTTGAGAATAAAGTTGTTAATAAGGAGTGTGATGGGAGAAGCACTGACCTAGTATACTCGACAAAATCCATGAAACTGGAGAACATGGCAAAATATGGTGGAACAGTTTATGAATCGCTTTAGATTCAAAACAAAGATCACTTCCGATAGGTTCACACTGGAAAACCTGCAGAAAAAGCCGTCCAAGTCATTCCAAGAATATGCATGTCGATAGAGGTCAGAAGCCGCCAGGGCACAACCTCCATTGGATGATAGTGAATTAACAAAGTATTGTATCAGGGCCCAGGAAAGGATATACTTTGAAAAAATGATGGGAATCATGGGACTGAAATTCCTTGAACTAGTCAAGATGGGAGTTTTCTTGTAAGAAGGTATAAAACCTGGCAAAGTACAATCCAAGGATGCGCTGCAAGCGGCCAGCAAGGTAATCCAATCAAGTTCAATCGGTAGCGGAAAGAATAAAAAAGAAGAAGTCTCAACAGTCGTCCCTTACTATCAACCCAGCCTATATCATGGAAACACTTCTTATTCCTCGAACAATCATTCACCACCACCCACTTATGCTCCTACCTATAACACCCAACCATATTAACACCCCCAACCTCAATATAAATCTCCTCGAGCCAACAACGACCATATGCTTTTGTCCAAACCACCATTCACCAAAACCAACCCATTTATGCACCACATCATCGCCCCAATTTTAAAGAGCGGGGTCCCAAACATTATACCCCGATTATTGAGCCTCTGGCCCAATTGTTCGAAAGATATAGGAGAGCAGGTTTGATATATCCAATGGAAGGAAGGGTTCCTGAGTATCCCTCAAAGTATTTTGATGCAAATTAAAGGTGTGTGGGCCATTCAAACGTGCCTGGGCATGATACTGAAGATTGTTTTAAGCTGAAAAATGAAATTGAAACATTGATCAAGAGCGGAGCCATTTAGCACTCCGGCTCCGCCTAATGTGAATCACAATCAGCTGACGAATCACCGAAATTAGGGGGTCAACATCATAACCTTGGATGAAGAATATGATTTGAAAGGAACTATTGTCATGATAGGAAATGCAGAGGCCACAAGGATCCCACCTCAAAGGACTCCGATGATCACAGTACAAGTAAGACCCATGGTGACAGTTCAGGCTAAAAGTCTTAACTATTGACTAATGACAACTGCAGCAATGAGTAAGGAAGATATCAATGGGAGAAAATAGAGGTTGATTGGATAGGTGCAAGATACTTGTCTGAGATTTAACTCTAGCTAATTAACTCCTAAGGTTCAAGTGAGTCTCTCGAATTCACTTAATTATGAGTTCAAACGTTCTGTAGAAACTCCTCTCTCGATTAAGTCTCAACCTCACAATATGAACCAATTTATGCTCGGTGAATATATGCAAGAATTCGTAGTGGATTGGTCTTTAGGAGAATATATTTCGATTATCCTCCTAACTAGGTATAAACAATAATTCAACTAGCCTCTTTCTATTACTAAGAAGAATCAATGAATTCAGCTAATAAGATAATACAAAAACATTAGAAGTTATGCCTCTTTCGATTACATAAACATGTTACAATAGATGCGACAATTAAAATTCCTAAAACTATTCAATACATACAAACTAGAGTTACTAATCCACAAACAAATATCAATGCACCCAATCCATCAATCCCTAAAGAGAACTACTCCATATATATGGAGTAATTCATCACAAATAAGTTTAACTTAAAGGAAAGCATAAATGATCCAAACTCTTGTCTTAAGTGAGGATTGAATGATGTAATCCCTGTGCTCTTGCTTCTCCCACTTCTTCGTAACCTCCTTAGGTCTTAGATGTGTCAAAAGTCCCAAAAATACTATTTTTCATGTATATATACAAAGTAGGGTCGGGCCCAAAAGAACACACCTTCTCCTACCCGAAATAGTACTCTTTCCGGAATAGGACGTGCGCGGCCGCGCACCTAGGAGTGTGCTCACGCATATGGTCGCACACTTTGGATAGTATTCTGCCTAACTTGCACACCCAGTGCATGCCCAAATCTAGCCCAATATGCACCCAGTGCGTGCTCGCGCACCTGGGTGGCCTCTGAACTTTGCCATTTTGTGACATAAATTTAAACCGATGCGTCGCACAGTGGGTCGTACGAGTGTATTGTTTCAGCGGTTGATTCTTCCTTGAATTTTGACTTCCAGTAGTGATCCTCGACCCCCAAACACGATCCAGGCTTATTCCTTTGGGGTTTTACTCAAACTTCAAAGCTCCAAAAAACTCGAATTAGTTCCACAATAACGACATAACTCGGAATCACTCCTACAAGGCATAAAACACACAATTAGTGCAAAACACTAGCAATTGGAAGCTCAACTTAATCAAAGTGCAGTAAATTAGAGTGCGATAAGTAACTAAAACATGCAATTATAGCCTAATATCAACACCCCACACTTAAACCATTGCTTGTCCTTGAGCAATCAAACTACACTTTATAATGACACGACCTTTTTAAACAACTCTCATAACTCATCATACCAAGATTATTCAAAATCGATTAAGTACAATAGTGTAACATCCTAGCCTCAATATTTGACTCAAAAGTACAACACATTATTTATAACCCACTCACTTACTCCAACACAGAGATCAATGAAAATACCTTTCCTTCATAAATCGAGTGCCCTCACAACAAAAGAGAGCAGTTCCACACACAATCAAATTTAAGAACAACTCGGAACTCAAGATAGACAGAATTTACTCATTCTCAGAAATAACATTCATATGCCACAAACGATGAACCATAGGCTTGCCCGTATTGTACTACTCTACTAATTGAGCTCATTTAGCCAAGGATACGATAGGACTTTAATTGGTTGTAATGTAAGCTGCGGGATGGGTAGGATACATTTAGATATAAGAGTGACTACACCTCCCTAAGAACTTTAATACATACATCTCATTGTTAAAACCACACACTTATGTCAAACCAATACGCCACCTTCAAATCAATTTACATTAACCCCCAAGTTCTTTAAGCACAATTACATTAAGAGTTACCACTTATCAATGAATACTTTTCACAACAATACAACTATATATTATTTTTCTTTTTCAATTTAAGTGGCTCTTACTTTATCAAAACATTACACCTTTCTCCTTAATTCATTAGTTCCACTCAAAAGCTCAACCATACCTCCACTTAGCTTTTAACAAGCTCATAACAAATTCAAGTGCTCAAGAGAGATAGAAGGTTCAAACAAATGGTCAATTCGAACAAAATGGATCAGGCTTGTAGTATGGTTGCCAAAGAAATAGGATTAAACGCTCAATGGAGTTAACTAATATACATAACAATTTGGTGGGTAAACGCATATCATTGGCTCAACAAAGAAATGCCTATATCCTTTCCAAGACTGCACACAACTACTATTACAATTTGCAAACACACGGGGCAAGTTCTAGACACCAAATGCAATGTACTGAATACACCAAAATCTCACACACATATGGCACATAACTCATTCAAGATTGGATTATCAAGACACTCTAGTCAAAGTAGTTAAGCAAAGTTAGGAAAATACAATTTAAGGTACTTCTACGAGAGTAAAAAACTGAGCCTAAGCGACACAACCAGAGCACTCACTATTCTCAAGGAAAACACAGTCAAGAGATATTGCTTCCAATTAAAATCATAGCACGAGGTTTTCTACTCCAAACAAAAATAAAAACTAACTACACCTGGTTCAAACAAAATCCCTGGAAAGGAACAGTGGCACAAAGAAAAACCAAGGGAAAATTAATACACTACCTAACAAAAAAATCTTTTTGTCTTTTTCTTTCGACTTTATCCCTCAAGAAACCTGTCGAATGATATCCATCGTCGGAAAAAATCAAAAAAATTTAAATTTTTATGGTTTTCCAAAAAGAAATACATATACATACATACAATAGACAAATATCCCCCACCCCACACTTTAAGTTGTGGCATGTCTCCATGACACACAATTAAAAAGCATAAGGTAGAGGAAACTTCCCTGAATATCTAGTCCGGGTCTGAATCAACATCGAGCTCCATTCTTCGTACCCGAACTAGTGCACACATCCACGCAGACAGCTTCTTCTCATCCTTCTTGGGGTACACCCCCACACCTGTCTTTCTCAATCATTGGGACCTTCTCTTTCACGCTTTTCACTCTCCACTCTACACTTGAAGCTGGCTTCTCCTATCTCACCCCCATCTCCACATTTATCTCGAAAGTCACTGTCTCCTCACCCACTCTAAGCATGAGCTTTCTATCATGTATGTCTAATATTACTCTGCCCGTCGCTAAGAATGGTCTTCCTAAGATAAGAGGGACCTGTTTGTTCTCCTCCATCTTCACCACAATGAAATCTACATGAAATACAAACTTATCTACCCGAACTAAGACATCTTCCACTATCCCCTCGGGTATTATAGTTGTTTCGTCTGCCAGCTTCAAAGATATTGGCGCAGAACTTATCTCTCCAAGCTCATTCTTCAGCTTCTTGTAAATAGACAAAGGCATTAAATTTGAGGCACCAGAATCACATAAAGATTTATCAAATTTAAGAGTGCCTATTGAGCAAGGTATAGTAAAACTCCCTGGATCTCCAAACTTTTGTGAGAGTTTGTTTTCCAAGATTGCGCTACAATGCTCTATGAGCTTGACCACTTAGGTCTCTTCTACCTTCCTCTTCTTTGTAAGGATCTCCTTCATGAATTTGGCATAAGCTGGCATTTGTGAGAGAACGTCTGTGAATGGAAAGTTTACATTAACCTGACTCAGCATATCTAGAAATCTCTCAAACTGCTTGTCCAACTTTTCTCTATACAACTTTTGGAGAAAAGGTAGAGCAGGCATGTTCTCGCTCTCATTCCAATCTTCCTATCTTGAAGTCTCTTCCTTCTTCTTTTTGTCAGCTCCCTTCTTGCCTTTTGTCCTCTTATCACTTTCAATTTTCATCTTCTCCTCACTTTCCTTTTCAGGTACCACCTCTTGTTGAATAGGGACAGGATCTTTCAACACTTACCTGCTTCTCAAGGTCAAAACATTCACCGTTTCCTTGGAATTTCTCTCGGTGTCAGCTGGTAGAGTACATGGGATTCTCTCGGACAATATAGTTGCAATTTGTCCCACTTGCTTCTCCAAGTTTCGTAAACCAGTGCCAACTTCTTTGATAGCTAAAACATGAGTATGTAATCTCTCATCTGTCTTGACAATGAATGACTTCATTAGATCTTCTAGCCCAGGCTGAGTGGAATGTTGAGGATGGAACTGCGGCCTCGACTAATTCACAAAACTAGGAGCTCCTTGTCCTTGAAATCTGTGATTGTTTAGTTGCCATTCGTTTGCAGTACCCCCAGGTGAACTCCATGAAAAACCGGGGTGCTTCTGACCCATTGCATTGATTTTATAATTCCCGACAGCATTAACTTCCTCAATTGAGGCTTAAAAATCATGAGTATTGTGCCCTCTTCCATATATATCACACGCTGCATGGGGCTCACTGTGTATCGAGGCTAAGGTCAGCTTCCTTATTTCCTTGGCCATGGCATCGAGCTGTACCTGCACAGATGTGTTAGCGTCAACTTGATGTACACTAGTTGATCTTCTTCTTTTAGTAATTTCAGAGGGCCATAACTCATCTAAAATTGTGATTATCTCCTCTCGAATCGTTTTCATTCAACAGGCCTCCAGCTGTATTGCACAATGTTCTACGAGCGGCGGTATCAGTCCATCCTAAAAGTCCCAGAGTAGCATCCAGAGATCAATTCCGCTATGTTGACACTTTCGCACTATCTCCTTAAACCTCTCTCAAGCTTCGAACACAGTTTCAATCTCGTTCTGCCATATGTTTTGGATTTCTCTTCTAAACTTGCCCGTCTTAGCTGATGAAAAATATTTTTCAACAAATTTGCTGGTCATCTCATCCCATGTTCTAATCGATGCATTTGGCAATCTTCGAAGTCAGTGCTTTGCATCGTCTTTGAGCGTGAAGGGGAATGCCCTTAGGTAAACTACATCTTTTGACACACCATTGTATTGAAAGGTGTTCATAATCTCTTCGAAGTCCATTAGTTGACTGTTTGGGTCTTCGTTCATCTTTCCTCTGATGACACAACTGTTTTGGAGGGTTTGAAGCAACCCCTGCTCTAACTCAAAATTATTAGGTGCAACTGGAGGTGGTCTCACACTTGATAAGCCTTGGTTGTAGACCGCTCTAGCACAATCACCCAGTGGTCGCCGAAAACCGGGAGTTATATTTCCAAATTGGTTTGCACCCAAAGGTAGATTCTGAGCAATTTTTTGAGCCCTCTCCTCTTCATAGACAAGTTGTGCATTTCGAAGAGTTGTCTCCTCAGCATCTCTTGCAGCTTTTTCTCTTTGCCGGCTGCCTCTCTTGCACCTAAATCAGCATTATCATCATCTCCCACCATAACTTCCTTGGTTAAGGATTGCCCAACCTTCTCGGTATTTTCGGGGAGATTTCTTTCCTTCCTCAACTGTCGTAGTTGTTTCTCGATTTCGGGTTCGTATGGGAGAACTTCCTTCCCAAAGGATCGATTCATGCACCAATCTAACCTTTAGCATGCGCACAAACAAGTAACACCAAACGAAAAAAAAGAAAAAATAAAACAAAAATAAAAAATTCCTGAATTAGCACCACAAACTATTTCAAACACTATTAATTGCCAATCCCCGGCATTGGCGCCAAAATTGACGAGCGCAGAACACACACTTAAATATGCTCACAGGTCAAATATAGTATAGAAAAATATCGTATCCACATGGATTGGATTTAAATAGCGTTTTCGTAGCTTCTACTTTAATTGCTATCCAAGATGTGCGATAATTAGATTTGTGTGACTAAAACTAAAATTAACTAAAAGTCTTAACTATTGACTAATGACAATCGCATCAATGAGTAAGGAATATATCAAAATGAGAAAATAGGGGTTGATTTGATAGGTGCAAGATACTTGTCTGGGATTTAACTCTAGCTAATTCACACCTAATTTTCAAGTGAGTCTCTCAAATTCACTCAATTATTAGTTCAAAGGATCAGTAGAAACTCCTCTCTCGATTAAGTCCTAACCTCAGAATATGAACCAATTCATGGTCGGTGAAGATATGCATGAATTCGTAGTGGATTGGTCTTTAGGAGAACCTCTTTCGATTATCCTCCTAACTAGGTCTAAACAATAACTCAACTAGCCTTTTTCGATTACTAAGATGAATCAATGAATTCATCCAACAAGATAATGCAAAAACATCACAAGGTATACCTCTTTCAATTACATGAACATGTGAAAATAGATGCAACAATTAAAACACCCAAAACGGTTCAATACACACAAACTAGAGTTAAGAATCCTCAAACAAATATCAATACACCAAATTCATCAAACCTGCAAGAGAACTACTCTATAGATATGGAGTAATTCATCACAAATAAGTTTAAGTTAAAGAAAACCATAAACGGTCCAAACTCTTGTCTTGAGTGAGGATTGAATGATGAAATCCTTGTGCTCTTGCTTCTCCCACTTCTTCTTAGCCTTCTTAGTTCTTAGATGTGTCAAAAGTCCCAAAAATACCGTTTTTTCATGTATATATACCAAGTAGGGTCGGGCCCAAACGAACACACCTTCTCCTACGTGAAATAGGACTCTTTCTGGAATAGGATGTGTGCGGACGTGCACCTGGGAGTGTGCTCGCGCATATGACCGCGCACTTTGGACAGTATTCTGCCTAACTTGAGCGCCCGGTGTGTGCTCGCGCACCTCGGTGGCCTCTAAACTTTGTCGATTTCTGACATAAATTTAAACTGATGCATCGCACTACTGTATGTTTTCAGCAGTTGATTCTTCCTTGAATTCTTACTACCAGCAGTGATCCTCGACCCCCGAACACAATTTCGGCTTATTCCTTTGGGCTTTTACTCATACTTCAAAGCTCCAAATAACTCAAATACGTTCCAAAACAAACTTCATAACTCGAAATCACTCCTACAAGGCATAAAACATACAATTAGTGCAAAAAACTAGCGATTGGAAGATCAACTTAATCAAAGTGCAGTAAATTAGAGTGCGATAAGCAACTAAAACATGCAATTATAGCTTACCATCAACACCCAACACTTAAACCATTGCTCGTCCTCGAGCAATCAAACTACACTTTATAATGACACGACCCTTTTAAACAACTCTCATAACTCATCATATCAAGACTATTTAAAATCGATTAAGCACAATAGTGTAACATCCTAGCCTCAACATTTGACTCAAAAGTACCACGCATTATTTATAACCCGCTCACTTACTCCAACACAGAGATCAATGACATTAACTTTCCTTCATAAATCAAGTGCCCTCACAACAAAAGAGAGTAGTTCCACACACAATCAAATTTAAGAACAACTCGGAACCTAAGATAGACAGAATTTACTCACTCCCAGAAATAACATTCATAGGCCACAAACGATAAACCATAGGCTTGCCCGTATTGTACTACTCTACTAATTGAGCTCATTCAGCCAAGGATCAAATAGGGCTTTAGTTGGTTGTAACGTAAGCTGCGGGATGGGTAGGATACATTTAGATATAAGAGTGACTACACCTCCCTTAGCAATTTAATACATACATCTCATTGTTAAAACCCCACACTTATGTCAAACAAATACTCCACCTTCAAATCAATTGCCATTAACTCCCAACTTTTTTAAGCACAATTACATTAAGAGTTACCACTTATCAATGAATACTTTTCACAACAATACAACTATATATTTTTTTTCTTTTTCAATTTAAGTGGCTCTTACTTTATCAAAACATTACAACTTTCTCCTTAATTCATTAGTTCCACTCAAAATCCCAACCATACCTCCACTTATCTTTTAACAAGATCATAACAAATTCAAGTGCTCAAGAGAGGTAGAAGGTTCAAACAAATAGTCAATTCAAACAAAATGGATCAGGCTTGTAGTGTGGTTGCCAAAAAAACATGATTAAAGGCTCAACGAGGTTAACTAAGATACATAACAATTTTATGGGTAAACTCATATCATTGGCTCAACAAAGGAATGCCTATATCCTTTTCACGTCTGCACAAAACTACTATTACTCTTTGCAAATACACGGGTCAAGTTCTACACATCAAATGCAATGCACTGAATACACCAAAATCTTACACACACATGGCACATAGCTCATTCAAGATTGGATTATCAAGACATTCTAGTCAAAGAAGTTAAGCAACGTTAAGAAAATACAATTTAAGGTACTTCTACAAGAGTCAAAAACTGAGCCTAAGCGACACAACCAGAGCACTCGCTATTCTCAAGGTATAACACAGTCAAGAGATATTGCTTCCAATTCAAATCATAGCACAAGGTTTTCTACTCCTAACAAAAATAAAAACTAACTACACCCGGTTCAAACAAAACCCCTGGAAAAGAACAGTGGCATAAAGAAAAACCAAGGGGAAATTAATACACTACCTAACAAAAAGAAACTTTTTATCTTTTTCTTTCGAATTTATCCCTCAAGAAACCTGTCGAATGATATCCATCGTAGGGAAAAATCAAAACAATTTAAAATTTTATGGTTTTCCAAATTGTTTTTTCTATCAAACTATTACAACTAAGCAAATAGAAATACATATACATACAACATACAAATATCCCCCACCCCACACTTTATGTTATGGCATGTACCCATGACACACAATTAAAAAGTATAAGGTAGAAGAAACTTCCCTGAATATCTAGTCGGGGTCTGAATCAACGTCGGGCTCCATTCTTCGTGCCCGAACTAGTGCACACATCCACGTAGACAGCTTCTTCTCATCCTTCTTGGGGTACACCCCCACACTCGTGTTTCCCAATCATTGGACTTTCTCTTTCGAGATTTTCACTCTCTATTCTACACTTGAAGCTGGCTTCTCCTTTCTCATCCCCATCTCCACATTCATCTCAAAAGTCACTGTATCCTCACCCACTCTAAGCATGAGCTTTCTATCATGTATGTATAATATTGCTCTGCCCATCGCAAATAATGGTCTTCCTAAGATAAGAGAGACATCTTTGTTCTCCTCCATCTTCACCACAATGAAATCTACATGAAATACAAACTTATCTACCCGAACTAAAACATCTTCCACTATCCCCTCAGGTATTATAGTTGTTTGGTCTGCCAGCTGCAAAGATATTGGTGCATACCTTATCTCTCCAAGCTCACTCTCCAGCTTCTTGTAAATAGACAATGTCATTAAATTAATTGAGGCACCAGAATCACATAAAAATTTATCAAAACTAAGAGTGCCTAACGAGCAAGGTATAGTAAAATTCCCTGGATCTTCACACTTTTGTGGGAGTTTGTTTTGCAAGATTGCGCTGCAATTCTCGGTGAGCTTGACCACTGAGGTTTATTCTACCTTCCTCTTCTTTGTAAGGATCTCCTTTACGAATTTGTCATAAGCTGCCATTTGTGAGAGAACTTCTGTGAATGGAAAATTTACATTAACCTGTCTCAGCATATCTAGAAATCTCTCAAACTGCTTGTCCAACTTTTCTCTATACAACTTTTGGGGAAAAGGTAGAGCAGGCATGTGCTCGCTCTCATTCCAATCTTCCTTTATCGAAGTCTCTTCATTCTTCTTCTTGTCAGCTCCCTTCTTGCCTTTTGTCATCTTGTCACCTTTAATTTTCAGCTTCTCCTTGCTTTCTTTTTCAGGTACCACCTCTTGTTGGACAGGGGCGGGATCTTTCAACACTTACCTGCTTCTCAAGGTCACAACATTCACCATTTCCTTGGGATTTCTCTCGGTGTCAGCATGTAGAGTACATGGGATTCTCTAAGACAATATAGTTGCAATTTGTCCCACTTACTTCTCCAAGTTTCGCAAACCAGTGCCAAGTTCTTTGAGAGCTGAACCATGAGCATCTAATCTCTCATCTGTCTTGACAATGAAGGACTTCATTAGATCTTCTAGCCCAAGCTGAGTGGAATGTTGAGGATGGAACTGCGGCCTCGACTGATTCACAAAACTAGGAGCTCCTTGTCCTTGAAATCTATGATGTTTTGTTGCCATGCATTTGCAGTACCCCCAAGTGAACTCCATGCAAAACTGGGGCACTTCTGATCCATTGCATTGAAGTTATAATTCCCGACAGCATTAACTTCCTCGATTGAGGCTTTAAACTTATGAGTATGGTGCCCTCTTCCACATATATCACACGCTGCATGGCGCTCACTGTGTGTCGAGGCTAAGTTCAGCTTCCTTATTTCCTTGGCCATGGCATCGAGTTGTACCTGCACAGATGTGTTAGCATCAACATGGTGTACACCAGTTGATTTTCTTCTTTTAGCAATTTCAGAGGGCCACTGGTTTGCATCCTCATATAACTCATCTAGAATTATGACTATCTCCTCTGGAGTCTTTTTCATCAACGGGCCTCCAGCTGCAAATCCCAATGTTCTACGAGCAGCGGGTGTCAATCCATCCCAAAAGTCCTGGAGTTTCATCCAGAGTTCAATTCCGCTATGTTGACACTTTCGCACTATCTCCTTAAACCTCTGCCAAGCTGCAAGCACAGTTTTAGTCTTGTTCTACCAGAAGTTATGGATTTCTCTTCTAAACTTGCCCATCTTAACTAACAAGAAATATTGTTCAAGATATTTTCTGGTCATCTCATTCCATATTCTAATCGATGCATTAGGCAATCTTCAAAGCCAGTGCTTTGCATCGTCTTTGAGCATGAAGGGGAATGCCCTTAGGTAAACTGCATCTTGTGACACACCATTGTATTGAAAGGTGTTCATAATCTCTTTAAAGTCCATTAGACGACTGTTTGCGTCTTCGTTCATCTTTCCTCTGAAGACACAACTGTTATGAAGGGTTTGAATCAACCCCTTCTCTAACCCAAAATGTTTAGCTGCAACTGGAGGTGGTCTCACACTTGATAAGCCTTGGTTGTAGACCTTTCAAGCATAATCACCCAGTGGTCGCCCAATATCGGGAGCTATATTTCCGAATTGGTCTGCATCCAAAGGTAGATTCTTAGCAATTCTCCGAGCCCTCTCCTATTCATAGACAAGTTGTGCATTTCGAAGAGTTGTCTCCTCATTATCTCGTGCAGCTTTTTCTCTTTGCTGGCTGCCTCTCTTGCAGCCAAATCAACATTATCATCATCTCCTGCCATAACTTCCTTGGTTGAGAATTGCCCAACCTTCTCTGTATTCTCAAGGAGATTTCTTTTCTTCCTCAACTATCGTAGTTATTTCTCGATTTCTATTTTGTATGGGAGCACTTCCTTCCCAGAAGATCGAGTCATGCACCAATATAACCTATAGCATATGCACAATCAAGTAATACCAAACGAAAAAAGAGAAAAAATAAAAGAAAAAGAAAAAATTCCTGAATTAGCACCACAAACTATTTCAAACACTTTTAATTGCCAGTCCCCGACATTGGTGTCAAAATTGACGAGCGCAAAACACACACTTAAATATGCTCGCTAGTCGAATATAGTATAGAAAAATATCGTATCCACATGGATTGGATTTAAATAGTGTTTTAGTAGCTTCTACTTTAATTTTTATCCAAGATATCGAAAAATAGATTTGTGCGATTAAAACTAAAATTAACTAAAAGTCTTAACTATTGACTAATGACAATCGCATCAATGAGTAAGGAAGATATTAATGGGAGAAAATAGGGGTTGATTGGATAAGTGCAAGATACTTATCTGGGATCAACTCTAGCTAATTCACTTCTAAGGTTCAAGTGAGCCTCTCGAATTCACTCAATTATTAGTTCAAACGTTCGGTAGAAACTACTCTCTTGGTTAAGTCTCAACCTTACAATATGAACCAATTTATGCTCGGTGAAGATATGCAAGAATTCGTAGTGGATTGGACTTTAGGAGAATCCTTTTCGATTATCCTCCTAACTAGGTCTCAACAATAATTCAACTCGCCTCTTTCGATTACTAAGAAGAATCAATGAATTGAACCAACAAGATAATGCAAAAACATCACAAGTTATGCCTCTTTCGATTATATGAACATGTGAAAATAGATGCAACAATAAAAATACCCAAAATAGTTCAATACATACCAACTAGAGTTAATAATCCACAAACAAATATCAATACACCAAATCCATCAATCCCTAAAGAGAACTACTCCATAGATATGGAGTAATTCATCACAAATAGGTTTAAGTTAAAGGAAAGTATAAACGATCCAAACTCTTGTCTTGAGTGAGGGTTGAATGATAAAACACTTGTACTCTTGCTTCTCCCACTTCTTCTTAGCCTTCTTAGTCCTTAGATGTGTCAAAAGTCCCAAAAATGCTGTTTTCTATGTATATATAACAAGTAGGGTTGGGCCCAAATGAACACACCTTCACCTACACGAAATAGGACTCTTTCTGGAATAGGACGTGTGCGGCCGTGCACCTGGGAGTGTGCTCGCGCACTTTGGACAGTATTCTGCCTAACTTGCACGCTCGCGCACCTGGGTGGCCTCTTAACGTTACCAATTTCGGACATAAATTTAAATTGATGTGTCGCACAGTGCGTCACATTAGTGTATTTTTTCAGTAGTTGATTCTTCCTTGAATTGTGACGTCCACCAGTGATCTTCGACCCCCAAACATGATCCCAGCTAATTCCTTTGGGCGTTTACTCAGACTTCAAAGCTCCAAATAGCTCGAATTATTTCCATAATATCTACACAACTCGGAATCACTCCTACAAGGCATAAAACACACAATTAGTGCAAAACACTAGCGATTGAAAGCTCAACTCAATTAAAGTGCAGTAAATTAGAGTGCGATAAGCAACTAAAACACGCAATTATAGCCTACCATCAATTATTCGCCGGAGAAGATATTGCAGAGTCATACCCTGGAGGGAGAATGTTTTTCGATGGTGCAGTAAACTTCAAAGGAGTCGAAATTGGGGAAGTCCTAATTTCAGAGTCCGGACATCACTAACCAGTATCGGCAATGATAAGATTCCCTTATACCAATAATATGGCTGAATACGAAGCATGCATCCTTTGGATCAGAATGGCAGTTGACATGAACGTCAAAGAACTTTTGGTCATAGGGGACTTCGATCTATTTATACACCAAGTCCAAGGGGAGTGGTCTACCAAAAATGCCAAGATCCTTCTATATTTGCACTGTGTAAAAGAGTTATGTAAGAAGTTCACGAAGATTGAGTTCAAGCACATTCCCAGGATTCAGAACGAGTTCGCCAATGCCCTTGCAACTATATCATCCATGATTCAGCATCCAGACAAGATTTACATGATCCTATCGAGGTAGAGGTCAGTGATCAACATGCTTATTTCTTCCATGTCGATGAAGTGCCAGACGGTAAACCAAGGTACCATGATGTTAGGAGATTCCTTGCAACCAGAGAGTACCCAGAGAATGCTACTAATGGTCATAAGCGAGCACTCAAGATGTTGGTGAATCACTTTTTCTTAATGGGGAAGTCATGTACATGCTTGGGTTTGTTGAGATGTGTTCCGCCGAGCCGACAAGATTATTGGAAGAAATACATGCAGGAACGTGCATACCCCACATGAATGGGTTCACATTAGCCAAGAAGGTCTTGAGATCCGGATACTTTTGGATGACTATGGAAAGTGATAGTATCTGCTACGTACAAAAGTGTCACCACTGCCAGATTCACGAAGAGTTCATCCGGGTTCTGCCGAACGAGTTGAATGTGATAGGTTTGCCTTGGTTGTTTGCTGCTTGGGGCATGGACATAATTAGACCTATAGAGCCTGTTGTATCAAATAGGAACCGCTTCATCTTGGTAGCTATCGAATCTTTACCAAATAGGTCGAGGCATCTACCTACAAGGCCGTCACAATGAAGGTAGTGGCGGATTTCATCCGAAACAACATCGTCTGCCGGTTTGGGATACCTGAGTCAATCATCACTGATAATACCTCTAACCTCAATAGCGACCTCGTGAAAGACATCTGTGAGCAGTTCAGAATCGTCCACCGCAACTCCACAGCCTACAGACCACAAATAAATGGGACGGTCGAGGAAGACAACAAGAATATCACGGGCAATGGCACAAGAAACTATCATTTGCCTTACTGGGTTATCAAACGACCATGAGAACATCCACTGGGGCAATGATGTACATGTTAGTATACGACACCGAAGCCATGATACTCGCAGAGGTCGAGATACCATCTTTAAGAGTCATTTAAGAGGCCAAGTTGGACGATGCAAAGTGGATACGGGTCAAACAGGAGCAAGTCATGCTCATCAATGAGGAGAGAATGGATATAGTATTCCATGGTCAGCTATATCAGAATAGGATGGCCAGTGCATTTAACAAAAGGGTGAAGCCTCACTAGTTCACACCGGGGCAATTGGTTCTGAAGAAAATATTTCCCCACCAGGAGGAAGCAAAAGGAAATTTCGCACCAAATTGGCAAGGTCTTTACGTGGTTCACCGAGTGTTGTCGGTCGGAGCTCTAATCTTGGTAGAAATGGATGGAAGCATCAACACGAAGCCCATCAACTCATGCGCAATCAAGAGATACTATGTTTGAAGACAAATAGAGTTAGGTTTTGCTATAACAGAACTACATTCAACCTGACTTCCCACAGACGGATATGTAGGAAACCCATGTACGGTTCGGTTTCTCTCCCTCCTTTCTTTTGTAATAGAAAATCCAAATATCATTTTTGTATGTTGCGTTGGAACTACGCCGACTTGATTAACTCAGTAAGGAATACGTAGGCAATCCTCATCGGATTCAGTCATCTTTTGTAATTGAACTACGTTCTGGCCTGATTCCATTTGGATACGTAGGCAGTCTAAGTCAGACTCGTCAATTTCATTCTTAATCTAATCATTTTTGCATTATTGTAATTGAACTACGTCTTGATCTGATTCCATTTGGATACATAGGTTGCCTGACTCAAGCTTGGTCATCTTTATCATATTTTTATCATCATTCACGAACTACTTTCAGACTTGATTCAATTTTGGATACGTAGGCAATCTAAGAGGGTTCGGTCATAACCTTAGGAAAACCCGTTGTAATGCATTAGTTCGAATTAGGACGTAGCCGCAACGACAAGCTGTCATATTTTCAAAGAATCACGAAGGATCGACATCAATGTGATAGAGTTTTCAAGAAGCGACGCTCGCGTTTGGGGAACCTTTCGTAGCATGTCATAATCCGGAACGATGACATTTGTCTTAAAATAAATTTTTCAAAATTTCTTTTCTAAAAATAAAGTAATTTGTTCCACCTACAGAACTTCGTCGCGTAGCCATATCAAGGGCCGGGGCAAAACCGATTCCATGGTCGACACAAACCAACCCCCCGCTCCTACTATGAATTTTCTTTGAGTGTAGGGTCAACAAGAAGCAAGGAAATGTTGGGGCCACACTAGGCCAAATGACAGATTCACCACTTTCCCATGATTAGCACCCTTTCTCCTTTATTTAAATTTCATGTAACAACTGAAACGAATCCTTGAATCCTTTGCAGGTATCTCGGAGTCAGACATCTTATATGGAAAAGGCATACTGTATATAGCAAACCGCTTGCTCAAACCATCGGAGCACCTTGTACAAAAACGAACCGCTGGCTTCACCAATTGAAGACCTGTATATATATCTAACCACCTGCTCAACCAATCGGAGCACCTTGTACAAAACGAGCCGACGGCTTCACTAACTGGTGTCCTGTATATAGAAAATCATTAGTTCAATTGATTGGAGTGCCCTTCACAAAATCAAACGTCGGTTTAACCAATAGAAGCCTTGTATATAGCAAACTATTCACTTCATCAACAGAACAATCCGCACTGCCACTCCATTACAACGGAGACAGAATAGCCAGCCGCAAACCTCGTCACCGATGTTCTGCCAATCGATGGTTGCAACTTAGCTTCGCAGTCAAGAGTATCTATTGGGCATGATTTTCTTTTCCTTTGCTATTATCTTGAATGTTTTGAAAATTTTCTCATGGAGCTTCTGACACAATTGTGTTTTAAGTCATCGCTCTTATGCAGAGATTACTTTACATTTTAGTGCAAAGCTCTCCTAACAAGAGGAGATGCACTCCACAAATCAAGCTCTCCTAACAAGCAGAGACATTTTTCATTGCAGAGCTCTCCCAACAAGCGGAGACGCACTCTAAAAATCAAGATCTCCCAACACGAAGAAACCACTTTTCAATGCTCTGACAGCTGCGAAATGGTACACAGCCCGGCTAACAAATCCAGTCAAGTTCAAGTATCTCATCATCCCAATCCCAAATAACGGTTTGCCGGCAGCCACCTCATTCCTGCATCCTTTACATCACATCTTAATATATTCTGCATTGCAATATATGGGTATGTGTGTACTTTATTTTTGCAGGAACGAATATCGCAACGTGGAACTCTTTCTAAGAAGTACACCAAACTACAACACTATGAGCCACACCAAATTCATTAGCGGGACAAGGATCCAAGTCCAAGCACGAAACGACCAGTAGAACTCCAAATATTAAAAACCTTTCAAGTCAAGCCGCAAATTCAAGCTATCATGAGTGTCAAATCCTCTATCTCGCAGTATCATCATATTACGATGCTGGGGAAATTCCTGCAAGCATCGCTTCCTCAAAATCCTCACTCCAGAACTACATGAGGCATGATCCTCGTTAAGCCTGAGGTATGTAAGCAATTCGAAGCCAGAATTTGGCCCCACCTTCCCAAAAAATTCCTCCAAGAATCTTCCTTTAATTCCCAATCTTGCAATTCATAATTTTCATGCCATTCATGCAATGTATGCCTAAAGTCGGGACAAAATTGGCTTTGGTTCAATTTCTTTGCCTGAAAAATCTTTCATCGTCTCTGGTTAAAGATGGGTAGTTGTTGACGGTCAATTTTGACCCTCCTTTTTAAAATTAATTTACTCGTACTTAATAATTTACAATAAATGTTTTGGAAGTATTTTCTATCAATAAATACCTATTTTTACAAATTAATTAAGTATTAATTTTGAAATTAATCACCTAGTATTAGTATTATGTAACTACGAATATACTTACTATTTCATATTATTAAAATAATCTTTTATACAAATCACATATATTTATAATTAATTTAACAAATTATTTCTCAATTTTAGTTAAATATGTTATTTTGTTAATAATTAGAAACTAGTGTCATAATTTAGAAAATAAAGTATTTCATAAATAATTAACTACAATAATAGATAGTATATTTGATATTTATGATTTTACTACATTTTATTGGAAATTAATTAATATTTGTTAAATTAATTTTAAAGAGCTTAAAGACTAAATGGCTACAATTGTAATTCCTTAATTAACTACACAATGGCTATCTTTAAAATAATTCCAGCCCAAATACCAAACCCAAATCTGAATATGGCCCAGTCCAAACAACACCCCTCTCTCCAAGTTGGCATTCCGCCCCAACCCATTTGAACCAATCAAAACACGCCACGTCACTTGTCTCTATCACTTACAAATGAAGCACAACAGATCCCAACCGTCCATCCAACAGATCAACGACCCCAATTTATCTATGCTTTTCTTTTAATTTAATACCTTATTTGATTTAATATTAATCGTTAAAATCAGAAGATCCAACGGCCTCCATAATTCATCAGTTTTATTATTTAATCCTTGAATTATCATGGCCGTTGATCTAAATAATCC
>AWOL01S0003183.1:182516-200517 GCA_000715115.1 Nicotiana otophora | reverse complement strand
CTATTTTGCACAATTACCCCTCCTTCACTAGAGTCCGCAAGACGAACTCCCAAATTAGCCAATTGGTGAACTTCCTTGGCTAATGGCCTCTAATATGCCTCCAAGTGAGTCAAACTACCCATAGATTTCCAGCTAAGAGCATCCGCCACAACACTAGCCTTCCCCGGATGGTATAAAATATCAATGTCATAATCCTTGAGTAATTCAAGCCATCTTATCTGCCTCAGATTCAATTCTTTCTATTTGAAAATATATTGAAGGCTCTTATGGTCCATGAATATGTCCACATGGACCCCATATAAATAATGATGCCAAATTTTCAATGCAAATACCACCGTNTGCAAATACCACCGCCGCAAGTTCTAAATCATGTGTTGGATAGTTCTTTTCATGATTCTTTAGTTGCCTAGAAGCATAAGCTATCACCTTCCCATGTTGCATTAATACACATCCAAGCCCGATTCTTGAAGCATCACAATATACCACAAATCCATCTATACCCTCTGGTAGAGTCAACACCGGTGTCGTAGTCAGTCTTGCTTTCAATTCCTGGAAACTCTTTTCACAAGCATCTGACCATTGGAACTTAATTACCTTCTACGTCAATTTAGTCAATGGAGAGGCAAGAGTAGAAAACCCCTCCACAAACTTTCTGTAATATCCAGCTAAGCCTAAGAAACTACAAATATCTGTTGGAGTTGTAGGCCTCGGCTAATTCTTCACTGCTGAAATTTTCTGAGGATCAACCTTAATTCCCTCACTAGAAACTACATGACCCAAGAATATGACTGATTCAAGCCAAAATTCACACTTTGAAAACTTTGCATATAACAGGTGCTGATGCAGGGTTTGCAGAACTACCCTGAGATGATCGGCATGGTCTTCTCGACTTCGTGAATATACAAGAATATCGTAAATAAACACTATCACAAAAGAGTCGAAGAACGGCTTAAAACTCAATTCATAAGATCCATGAAGGCTACTGGGGCATTTGTTAGCCCAAAAGACATCACCAAAAATTCATAGTGCCCATACCGGGTTCTAAAAGTTATTTTCGGAATATCACGCTCCCTGATCTTCAATTGGTGATAACCGGATCTTAAATCAATCTCGGAGAAGTACCTGGCACCTTGCAATTGATCAAACAAATCATCTATCCTTGGCAGTGGGTACTTATTATTGATTGTGACCTTATTAAGTTGCCGATAGTCAATACATTCTCAGTGACCCATCTTTCTTTCTTACAAAAAGGACCGGTGCGCCCCAAGGCGACAAACTTGGCCGGATGAAACCCTTTTCTAACGAATCTCTCAATTGTTCCTTTAGCTCCTTCAATTCTGCCGGTGCCATTCTGTAGGGTGAAATAGATATAGGATGTGTGTATGGCATCAGATCAATCCCAAAATCAATCTCCTTATCTGGTGGGATCCCAGGGAGTTCATCCGGAAAGACTCTTGGACATTCATTCATAACAGACACAAACTCAAGTATAAGTGCCTCGGCATAGGTGTCCGTGACCCGGACCAAATGGCAAATACATCCCTTGTTTATCATCTTTGTGGCCTTAAGGTAGGAAATAAACCTACCCTTTGGCACTACATCATCACCCTTTGGATCAATAACTGGCTCATTTGGAAATTCAAACCTAACAGTCCTGGTTCGGCAATCAAGCTTGGCGAAACAAGAATAAAGCCAATCCATCCCCATTATCACATCAAAATCGACCATTCTCAATTCAATAAGATCGACCACGGTGTCTCGACCATGCAATGTGACAACACAATCCCTATAAACCCGCACAGCCAAAATAAACTCACCAACCGGAGTAGATATAGAGAATGACTCATAAAGCTGTTCTGGTTCTATCCCAAATTCCATAGCAACATAAGGAGTAATATATGACAAAGTGGAACCGGGATCAATAAGAGCATATATATCATGAGAATGGACAGTTAATAGACATGTGACAACATCTGGAGAAGCCTCTGATTCCCGACATCTCCACATAGCATAAAATCTGTTGGGTCCTCCCGAATTTTGTGCGCCACCTCTAGCTGCACCACGCCCTGCGGGTGCTGGGGTGTCTCGAGCTGAAGGTGCTGTGGATGTAGTAGCTGTAGAATTAGCTGGCTGTGCCGCACCTCTTCCCATATTTCGGCGGGACGAGCGGAAATCTCTCTGAATATGACCCCGCAAACCACACCCATAGCATACTGGTAGGTCCATGAAACAGGACCCAAAGTGCATCCTCCCACACTTAGGGCATGGAAGCCTTCGCTGCTGAAACTTTCTGTCTGGCCGACCCTGTTGGTGGGGTCCCCTGTTGCCCTGACTGGGTCCAGATGATTGTGCACCTATCGAAGACTGGGCGAATGATTGGGATGGTCCTGATGACCCTTCCCTGAATGTCGACCTACCACCACCACCACCTGAAGAATCACCAAAGTTGACCGCGGACCGGGACTTGCTGCTACTCTGACGCTCCATTATGTTCTTCAATTTACGGGTCTCTGTGGCTTGAGCAAATGCCACCATCTTGCCATAGTTCATATCGGAATTTAAGGAAGCTGTAGAGGCCTCATTTATAACCAAGGGTCTAAGGCCCTGTACAAACCGGCGCACTCTAGCCTCCATAGTGGGCAACATGTGAATAGAATACTTGGACAAGCGCGCAAACTCCATATGGTACTCCCATACATTCATACTACCCTGCTTCAGGCTTTCAAACTCAGCGGCACGAGCTGCCTTAGTTTTGGCAGGCAAGAAATGATCTATAAAGGCATCTGTGAACTCACCCCACCTTGACGGAGGGCTTCCCTCCTCACGGGATTCCTCCCGCTACTCAAACCAAGAATAGGCCACCCCTTTCAGGCGGTAAGAGGCCAACTCTACTCCCTCTGTCTCTGTAGCATGCATAACCTGGAGAGTTTTGTGCATCTCATCAATGAAGTCCTGGGGGTCCTCCTCGGGATCAGTACCAGTAAACACTGGAGGATCTAACTGAAGAAACTTGTTCACCCTGGAACTAGCGGATTCTCCTGGATGACTGGAAGAAGTAGGCCCAACACTCGATCTCTGGGCCTGAGAAGCCACTAACTGTGTCAACATTTGTATGGCTCCCCTAATATCAATATCAGACACACCAAAATCGGAAGTTGGAGATGGAGGTGGAACTGGAATATCAGTTGGAGGAACTGTCGCACCTTCTGTAGGTGTAGGGACAGGTGTGGTCTGATCAGTTATAGTAGAGTCAGGCAGTGTAGTAATTGGAGGAATACTCTCACTCCTCGGGTGCTCACACGCATCATCAATTATAGGGTCAACTGTCACTCCTGGGGTGACATTGGCTCTTTGGCCAGTTCTTTCCTTCTTCTTAGGTGCCATGTACTGAAAACTAGAGCAACGCAGGAGTTAAAAGAGGAACAATATTACAACCGGCTTTATCGCACGATCAAGAACATGAAAGAAGGGTATTATTCCTAAATACCCATGTATCATCCTAATTATAGATGTGGTCGACAACACACGAATAATAAGGACTCTACTAGACACGGCTACGAGACATCCTAGGACACTTTAAAACCTTAGGCTCTGATATCAAGTTTGTCACGTCCCAAAACCGAGAAGCACGACCGGCGCTCAACCTAGTGAACCTGACCGAGAAAGTCTGTTAGATTTCTTCTAC
Source organism: Nicotiana otophora (assembly GCA_000715115.1). Taxonomy (NCBI): domain Eukaryota; kingdom Viridiplantae; phylum Streptophyta; class Magnoliopsida; order Solanales; family Solanaceae; genus Nicotiana; species Nicotiana otophora. Next base: position 196,832 of record AWOL01S0003183.1, on the reverse strand, counting down.
CTAAACTCATTCATAAATAAAGAGAATATATGTTTTCCTTAATTAAACAATAAAGTGGCCATGTCTTCAATTACCAATTTCTTACCATAAGTTTCACCATTTTTAAAGTCTCAAATGGACAAGTAATACAACCACAACATAGCATAGTTTGTCTTTCCCAGCACCAATACACAACCCACACTATGTCTACGGAGCCTATATAGATAAAACAGAGTACAATGATAATGCCGGCAACAAGGCCCTAGCTATACCTCAACCATAATACATAAAGATCAAAAGATACATGATCCCGCGATAAAGTGGGGCTCACCAAGTCAGCTGGGAAGAAGGTGTACTGCTATCACTGATTTATGTCTCCTGCTGTGGAACCACCTGCATCCATTTAAAGATGCAGCGCCCCCGGCAAAAGGGACGTTAATACCGGTGAATAGTACTAGTATGAAAACTAAATACCAATTTAAGAATTTAGAAATACATGATAATTATGATGAACCAGTGCGGCAATAGAATAATATAGATAACTGTCTCAACCATAGCAAGCTTATTAAAAGCTATCAACAACATTTATATGATTTAAGATGAGGTCCTCTATAACTATCTTCACACAAAGCGGCCCCGCCTCCTCACCTGATGTATGCAGGTGGAGGTATACATACAATACCACAACTCTAATCAAGCGGCCCTGCCGACTCACCCCAATGTATGCGGGTAGATGTGCAATAACGATACCAATACCAACACAAAACGGCTATGCCGCCTCACCCCAATGTATGCGGGTGGTGGTGCCACAACAATACCAAAACCATACACAAAGAGGTCGTACCGCCTTACCCCAATGTAAACGGGTGGAGGTGCAGTCCCACAATATCATAATCCCTACACAAAGCGGTCATGCCGCCTCACCCCAATATATATACTACTGGAGTTGTGTCACAATCACAATCTCTATACCATAATCCCCACACAAAGCGGTCATGCCGCCTCACCCTAATGTATGTGGGTGGAGGTGTATCACAATCGCAATCTCTACACAACTTGGCATAATACTTTTCACATAAATCACGACTAGAAATTATAACATGTGGATACGTAATCCATAGTTTGGGACACATACTCAATTTATAATGCAATATGATAAGAGCATTTGAAATACAAATTGAACATATATCTTCATCACAAAATGTATCGAAATACTCGATTTATAATCAATATCTTGGTACTTACAAGTATAATGAGGATTCCAATTCTTGAAGAAGAGTTTAGCCAACATACCTCAATTGAGCTTCCTTAAACTCTAAAACGTTCCGAAATTCTTAGCAACTTCAATCTTTTTTAGAAATATAACAAATTGAACCACAATTAGGAAGATGATAATGTTTCTAGCTCATTTGAGCATTTTATCAAACATAAGGTGTGCATAAGGTTTCAAGGTCCCTTTTATGGAGGATTCCATCATCCTACAACCCAATCTTTACCGTGCTTAGTTCAACAATCTTCCTACAACCCTTGATATCATATGCATGTAAAATAATCAACTTTCATGCCCAAACATTATCTTGCTAATTACCCATGTTCAGATGATTTCGAAATTAGGGTTTAGGGTGTAGAATCTTACCTCTAGGAGGAAGACCTAGTGAGCTTGCCTTTTTAATCTTCCAAAACTTGAGCAAGAATTGATGAACAAATATTGGAGAACACATTCTCACTCTAGGGCACCCTCTCTCACTCTAAAATGTCAGATAATAGCTCAAAAATGACCTAAAGAGTGTATTTAACGTAATAGGGTCGGGTTTTAAAAATCCAAAAATAGAGCTCCGGAACAACGTATTCGATCGCATATGCGATCCCATAACCGATATGCGGACCGCATATCAGTCGCTTAGTTGGTTACAAAATAGCCAAAAGTACTGTCTGTGTATGCGGTCACAGTGCGGTCCGCATAACCGTTATGCGGTCGCATAATGCACCACATAACAGTTATGCAGTCGCATAGTCGACCGCATAATTGCTTCCAATTGGACAAATTAACTGCCTCACTCTGCCGCTATTATGCAGTCCGCAGAGTGATTCTGCAGTCGCATAATGGACCGTAGAAATGCACTTTTCCGCCAAAATTGTTTCTTTACTTTCCGGTGCATTGTTCAACCCATGAAATCTAAAATCCTCAAATACGTAAATCTAGTCCGACACCATGAAACATTATTTTCTTTGCAAAATTTACCGGGCTTACCACTTAAGTACTTCAAAATTTTCCGGGGTGTTACAGTTGTGCGGGATTAGGATTTACATGTACAAGGTGACAGTTCAGTCTTGAAGAGAAGGTAACAAATGTTGGACAGCATGGTCCGTTTTAGATATTTCGATGAATGTTATAACTGCTCGATAATTCCTGAGAAGGGTGCGCATTTCAGAAGGCACATTGTGTTTTGACTTACGGATGCTCATCAGTATTGCAGTACTTATCTGGTTGATAGACTGTTGATATTCAAATTATTGCTATGTGGCACGAAAGAATTATGAAAGTATTCCTCATGGGATTATCGTGAATGGAATATGTGTTAGTCATTCTAGTGCTGGGGTTGGGATCAATTACGGTGATTTATGTGTTCGATAAATTTGGCGACTAGAGTTCTTAAAAGTATATTGTTTCGGGTTATGGCCTATTTGAGGTGAGTATTTTATTTTAACTCAGTGGAGGCACTAGTTGCATTAATTATTTGTGATAGCTACGCGCTATAAGTGTTCATATATGTGAGGTTTGAGCCAATGTGCGGGCATTGGGGCAGGTATTTATACTCGACAGAATGCTTAGGCTATGATATGTCTAGAGTTGACTGTTAAGCGTAAGGTTATAATGCTTCTCGTGTTCTTACCTTTGTTGAGAAGTATCTGGGCTACACTTGAGGTTACAAAGAGACTAATTACCTGAATAAACGGGGTAGTTACTATTTCTGCATTAAATTGCCGATTTGAAGTGTGATAGCAGACTTTGCACATGCTAACACTATGGCATGTTATTTATACCATTCCACGAGCATGAGAATCTTATTTCATTATCATATACAAGTGTACTTATTAAATTGCTCATGTATGATATGCTGGGATTGGAGGCATGTGACCATGTCGGGCGATTCATATTATAGGTATGTGACTTGTCCGTGCCGTGTGTGGGAATTCTATTTCTATGATAATTTATCTGATTCATTAATTTTCTTCCTCTATAATTGTGCACATGCACCTACGGTTATCCTCTTCATGAAATTTGAGGAGTTGGCTGTAACATTGCGGTTATGGTGGTGCTTGTTGAACTTGAAATACAGTTCTCTCCTTGAGACATCTCCCATATTTAGGTACACAGATTGAGCAGTTGTGACTTGAGTTATATTGATGTAGCGTGTCTGTGGGATAAATATGTTTAATAATATAAGGTCATTGGAAATAGAATGGGTATTATCAGGTTTGATTATGGTGTAATCGGAAGGATAATATTGAAAGTCATCTTAGAAAGTAATTATGGCTCCGGTTGGGGCGAGAAAGCTCCATGACTAGTTGATCTGATAAGTGGTTATGAGATTCCGCGTGCTTCTTTCATTATCAACAGTGTACAAAGGTTTTGGGAATGAGGTTTTGTTTGATATATGGTTAATACTAGTACAGGGTTAGTTTAGAGTAGTTACTGTGATCGGGAATGGTGCTGCGAGTATGCGCGTTGTGTAATATGTTACGTGATTATATCTGGGGTTATGGTTATGGCTTGATACAACTTGTTCAAATTTATATAATGGGTAAAAGTGAGGTTCAGGTCTTGAAAAGAAATTCCAGATGTTGGAAATTGGATTCTAAGGCTTGTGGGCTAGGTTGAATTGAGAAATTTCAGTTATGTTGTGTGATCGGACCTATACAGGATAGGGTGATGTGGGATCACCCCCCGGTACGTGCGTGGTAAGATGGAATATTGATTTGATGACTTGGAAACAACTCTTGGCACGTTCGAGGACGAACGTATGTTTACGTGGGGAAGAATGTAATGACCCGGCCGGTCGTTTTGAGTATTACCACCCTATTTTCCTATTTACTTCTCAATTTATACTTTACAGTTATTTTATGACTTACCAGGTCAGTTGGTTCGGGTCCGGAAGGAATTTGGAGTGAAATGAGATACGTAGTCTCATAATTGAAAACTTAAGTTAGAAAAGTTGATCGGATGTGATCTATATATAAACGACCTTAGATTCGAATTATGATGATTTCACTAGCACCATATGGTGATTTTGGACTTGGGAGCGTATCCGAAAAATTATTTGGAAGCCCGTAGCTAAATTAGCCTTAAAATGGCTAAAATAGAAATTTAAGTTTGGAAGTTTGACCGGGGAGTTGACTTTTTGATATTGGGGCCGAAATCCGATTCTAAAAATTTGAATACCTACATTATGTCATTTATGACTTGTGTGCAAAATTTGAGCTCAATCGGACTTGATTTGATAGGTTTCGGCATTGAAGGTAGAAGTTGGAAATTGTTAGTTTTTCATTAGGCTTGAATTGGGGTGTGATTTGTGTTTCTAGCATTGTTTTATATGATTTGAGGATTCGACTAAGTTCGTATGATGTTTTAGGACCTGTTTGTGTACTTGGTTGAAGCCCTAGGGGCCTCGGGTTGGTTTCGTATGGTTAACGGGTTGGATTTTGGACTTGGAACTCTGCTGGAAATTTTCTAATATTTGTATCTGGTTTCCTTGTACGCTATCGCGTGAGAAGGTCTGCGATCGTGTAGGGTTAGTTGGGGAAGCTGAGTTTTGTTCTATGCGATCGCGTGGGGAGAATCGCGATCACATAGCTGGGAGGAGAGAACGTATTGCGAACGCATGGGAAACGCCGCATTTGCGAAGAGGAAGTAAGGTACCAGGGGGGTCACGCAAAGTTGCTCTTCGCGATCGCGTGGATCAGTCCACGATCATGTAGTTTTGTGCATCAGTGATCCGTGTTCGCATGGATTCAGCCGCGTTCGCGAAGGCCAAATTTGGGGGCAGTTTCGTTTGTGCTTTGCGATCGCGTGAACTATTCCGCGATCGCGTAGGGTCTTTGCTGGGCAGTGGAAGTTTGTGCTTCGCGATCGCGTGTGGTTGTCCGCGATCGCGTAGAAAAAATTACTGGGCAAAGATTTTAAGTTCTGAAAATGGGAAGAGGCAATTTGGATTTGGAGCTCGGGAAGAGGCCATTTTCCATTTTTACCGATTTGGAGCTCGGAAAGAGGAGATATTCGGGAGATTTTCAAGGAAAATAACGGGGTAAGTGTTCTTAACTCAATATTGGTCAAATTACTTGAATCCACGGTTGTTGTTAACATTTAATTGGTGAATTAAATTGAAAAATTGTAAAAACCCTCTTGGTTTAATTTGAAGATTTGAGGGTCGAGTTGATGTCGGATTTGAGTAAAATTTGTATGGTTGGACTAGTGGTTGAATGGGCGTTCATATTTTATAATTTTTGTTAGGGTTCTGAGATGTGGGCCCCACGGACGATGTTTGGAGTGTAATTTCGGAATTTGTGGAATTAATTTCTATAATTTGATATGGAATTAATTTCTATAATTTTGTGGACTGAATCAAATTTATTGTGACTAGAATCGAGCTGTTTAGAAGTTGATACGCGTAGAATGGAATTTCTGGAGCATTGTTTAGCTTGCTCGATATTGGATTCGTCTTGTTCGAGGTAAGTAACTCCTCTAATTTGGGAGCTGAGGGTATGAAACCTGAATATATGTATTATATGAATTGTTGGGAGGTGACGCACATGCTAGGTGATGGGCGTGTGGGCGTGCACCATAGAAATTGTGACGTAATTGGTTCCGTGGAATTTTGTAGTCAAAAAATCTTGGCATTCTCTTTGTAGTTTTATGTGTTAAAGAAATTGAGCTGAGAATCATATTAAAAATCATGTTAAGGTTATGTGCCAGTATTATTGGGACCCACAGAGGTCATATTGCTGTGAATTATTTGTTTTAAATTCAAAATTCATACTCAGTCATATTCATTTCATTGTATATCATATCTCAGTCTCTGTTGTTATTTATTGATACATCATATCATCATTTTCGGGCTATTTTCATGACATTGTGATCCCATGAGAGAGAGACTGGAGAGATTGATGACTGAGGGAGGCCGAGGGCCTGACTGTGAGGATATATTTGGGATCGGGCTGCACACCGCAGCAGGCCATGTTGGATTTATATATATTATTATTATTATTATTATTATTATTATTATTATTATTATTATTATTATTATTATTATTATTATTATTATTATTATTATTATTATGTGAATCGGGTCTGTCCGCCTGCAGTGAGCCTTATAGGCTTTATATAACACGTGAGTTGTCCGTGCGGATCCAGATATTTGTACTATAGCACGTGAGTTGTCCGTGCGGTTTATAGCGCTTGGGTTGAAGGATCCCCTCCGGAGTCTGTACACCCCCAGTGAGCGTGGTTGATTATATTGAGGGATGGATCTTCCCTTGACATGGATCTTGTCCGAAGCATTTATATACCTAGAGATGGTTCTTCTCCATGGGGCCGGATTGGCCTTCCTCGGTACTGAGTGACTGATGCTCAGTGATGTATATATTCCAAGATGGATCTTCCCTAGGCCGTATGGGCCATATACCGTACCAAGTAGTTGAGCATGATGAGTGGAAAGTGTGAGACAGTGAGATTGAGTATTCTGAGAGTGTGAGTACATGATTCATCTCTGTGATACATTGCATTAGCATGCACACATAACATACAGGCATAGAGATGTATTTTTCTCATAATGTATGGTATCACATCATTCATGATTTCTCACATATGTTGGCCGATGGGCATAATGATGTATTTGTTTTACACTGGTTATCTAGAAAGAAAAAGAAACATCTTATTTAATATTGAAAGGATTTTGGAAAAAAGTTATTGTTTTCAAACTTATTCATATTATTGGCAACTCCGGTAAATGATTTGGGTTTTCACCGATGTACTTGAAAGGCATAACTATTTTCATTGTTGAGTTACTTCTTGTATTACTTGTTTTATGTTGTTATGAACTATTATTGGTTATTGGAGTTGGACTCTAACCTTGGTACAAACTTGTCACTACTTTCAACCTAAGATTAGGTTTGTTACTTATTGAGTACATGGGGTCAGTTGTACTCATACTATACTTTTGCACCTTGCGTGCAGATGTTGGCTGCTGATGTTGATGTGTTCGTTGGGATCTGGATCTGAAGATGTACCTGTGTTCCGGTTGTAGCTGCCTCTTGTTCATGGTAGCCTTAGATTTATAAAAATCTGTTCATGTATATTTCGAACAGATGATGTATTTATTTCATACCAATTTTGTAAACTCTATTCTTAGAAGCTCGTGATTTGTACTACCAGTTCTTGGGAAATGTATAAGATTAAGATAATTCTTTACTTAAATTGCTTTATTAATTGTTATTGGAATTGGTTAGTGGATAATTGGCTTACCTAGCGAGTGGGTTATGTGCCATCACGACTAGTCGGATTTTGGGTCGTGACAATCTATCTATCTATCATGAATGCCCTTAATGAAATATCATTCTCCCTTTTTATCATTTAAAATTAAACGACAAAATCATAATTTAGTTATTATCGTAATATATAGTACTTTGAAATCAACTAATCTGGTTATAAAATCCTTCTTGTGTCGAATTATGTAGGAAGTCCTAATATTTAGGACTTTAATATAAATATTAAAGGAAGCTCGGTGCACTAAACTCTCCATATGTGTGGAGTCCGGGTAAAGGCCGGACCACAAAGATCTATTATCTTTTACATATGTTGTTTGGGAGAAATAACAGTATTACTTGTCTTAATACAAATATTGTTTGGGAGAAATAACAATATTACATTGACTTTTGCTTATATTTATTTACGCCAATTTTTATATGTAATATGTTTAAACTTATAATTCTCAGGGGAGGATACTATATATTCTTACTATTAAATTAAGATGTATGTACTTAATTCACTATTTTTCTAATAATTAAATGTAATTTTTAAATATTATGCGAAAACATCGATGAAGAGAAAAAGATGTTATTCGAGTAAGAAGGAGTTTAAAAACATATCTCTATTTTCTATATCATTGTAAAGGCACAAATCCCGAATGCAAAAATAAATAAATTATTTTTTAATTTTTATTCAATAACTCAAATATATTATTCAATAATATTTACGTAATATTTTAAAATTATATACTCATTGATATAGGTACACGCGTACCCTAAGACTAGTACATCTTAAAAGTCTATCTATATGTTTTATAATCTATGTACAATTAATATGTAATAAGTGTATAATATTATATACTGAGAATAAACTTATTATACATTGAGTATCTAGTGATTATTGTTGGGCTATCTGTGTATTTGGCCTCACGCCCAAAGTCAAGAGCATGAAAGCTTGGCCTCCGGCCCAATACATATATATATTTGCACTAGCATTATTTTTAATAGTATAGCCTTTCCTTTTCTTTTAGTTTGAGCTGTGGACTGATATTTTGTATATGGTAGTGGACCGGGTTACAATGTATGTATATAAAGAAGAAGGCCCAACTCTGATGAGTTGACCGACTCATTTCATTTTTCATTTCCTCTGTTTGTCTCAATCTTCTCTGATGAGAAGCTTCTCAAACCCTAACCTCCATTAATGAAATCTTCAATCTCGTCTAATTTTGCAAGTTAACATGGTATTAGAGCAGGGATTTCGTTGATTCCCGTTCTCCTCCATCGTCCGGTGTTACCCTCGTTTGGTTTTATTGTGTTTTCCTCCTTCGTTAGAGATGTGCACTTCCACTGATTTGAGAAAATATTTCGAGGTTTTGTAACTACCCGACTTGTACTTTCGAGTAATTACTCTCCTTTATACTATTTGAAGTCTTGAATAGCTTCATATGATATATTATGACGTGTGTGAATCGTCGGTTTTGATTTTTAGGTGTTTCAGGATTAGTTCGGAAGAATGAATTTCATGTTGGAAGCTTAAATAAAACTAGAGGTTGACCAGAGTTTGACTTTTGTGAAAACGACTCCGGAATGGAGTTTTGATGGTTCCAATAGCTCCGTATGGTGACTTTTGGACTTAGGAGTATGCACGAATAATTATTTGGAAGTCCGTAGTTAAATTTGGCTTGAAATGGAAAAAATAGAAAATTTAGGTTGGAAGTTTGATCGGGGAGTTGACCTTTTGTTATCGGGGTCGGAATCTGATTTTGGAAATTTGGAATAGGTCCGTTATGTTATTTATGACTTGCAAAATTTGAGGTCAATCGGACTTGATTTGCTATTTTTCGGCATCGAACCTAGAATGTTTCGACATTGATTCTTCAAGAATACGACATCGTATGAGAGTGTTATGCCCATTTCCGTATCGGGAACGATTTTCCATCGCCGCCATCACCCAGGGTAGTGTGGGGAGCTAGCCCTGGTGCTGGGAATTTTTGGGATACTGGAAACTGCGCCACAGGCAGCGCCCCACGCTACTTGTGGCGCCCGAAACAGCTTAGGCCCTATAAATGGGGGGTTCTGCCATTTTTGACAAAAATAGAGTTGGGGAGCTCGGTTTAGGCGATTTTTACGGGTAAACATCGGGGTAAGTGTTCCTTATCCTATATTGATTATATTTCATGATTCCATATTCATTTACATCATGAATACGTGAAATTATGGAAGAAAAATTAGATTTTTATAAATCTTTCAAAAATATAAAATGGAGATTTGAAGGTCAATTCGATGTATCATTTTAGATGGTTAAACTCGTATCATAATGGGAGTTCGAATTTTATGAGTTTCATCGGATTTCGAGATGTGGGCCCCACAGTCGATGTTTCGAGCGGAGTTGGAATTTTTTGTAAATTATTAAATTGTGATTAATTTGCATGTTATTTGAATAGATACGAGTCATTTGGCTTGAATTGAGGAGATAGGAAGACGTATGGAGGTTGATAAACGCGGAATGAAATTTTCGAGGATTGTACATCTTGCTCGGTATTGGATTTGGCTTGCTCGAGGTAAGTAACATCTTTAACCTTGGAGCGTAGGGTATGAACCCTGATTATACGTGTTATGTAAATTGTTTGGAGGTGACGCACATGCTAGGTGACGGGCGTGTGGGCGTGTACCGTAGAAATTGAGACTCGGTTGATTCGGTTGAGTTGTACAGTCAATTAACTTGTATTTTTATGTGTTAGAGAAACTGAGTTGTGACTCATGTTAGAAAATCATGCTTAGGCAAATGTTGGTATTATTGGGGGCCATTGAGGTCGTTTCTGCTGTTGAATGAAACCGTAATTCATACTCAGTCATATTCATTTGTTGTATATCATATCTCAGTCTCTGTTGTTATTTATTGATACATCATGTCATCATTTTGGGCTAGTTTCATTACATTGTGATCCCGAGAGACTGGAGAGATTGATGACTGAGTGAGGTAGAGGGGCTGATTTTGAGATTATTGATACTATAGCACGTGAGTTGTCCGTGCGGATCCATTTATTGATACTATAGCTCGTGAGTTGTCCGTGCAACATGTGAGTTATCCGTGCAGATCTAGATATTGATACTATAGTACGTGAGTTATCCGTGCGGATCCAGATATTGATACTATAGCACATGAGTTGTCTGTGCAGATTATAGCGCTTGGGCTGAAGGAGCCCCTCCGGAGTCTGTACACACCCCCAGTGAGTGCAGGTACCTACTGAGTGCGAGTGCCAAGCGATTGGGAGGATTGAGTGACTGAGAGGACTCAATGACTAGGAGGACTGAGTGAAATGATACTATGAGAGTATGCACATGGTTTTATCATTGAGTTCCATCGCATTGACATGCACACTTGACATACAGGCATAAATATGCATTTTTCTCATGCTGTATGGTATCACGTCATTCATAACTTCTCACACATATTGGCATATGGGCATAGTGATTCATTTTCCACTGGTTATGTGGAAAGAAAATGAAACATCTTATTTATTGTTGAAAATAATTTTGGAAAAATTACTGTTTTCAAACTTACTCATATTTTTGGCAACTTCGGTAAAATACTCAAGTTTTCACTGATACACTTGAAAGGCAGAGCTATTTTCAGAAATCATAATTAAGCTGATGTCACGACCCAAAATCTCACTTGTCGTGATGGCGCCTATCTCAATACTAGGCAAGCCGACAATCTCAATAAAATACCATATCTTTTAAATTTGAAAACATAATACTTAATTTCAGCGGAAGAGATCTCACAAGTTTAATTATAAACACTCCCAAAATTCGGTGTCACTGAGTACATGAGCATCTAAATGATAATAAAGTTTGACTGCTAAAAAAACCGTCTGAAAATATATAACAATACAAAAACTAAAAGGAAAGAAGCCAAGGTCTACGGACGCCAAGCAGCTACCTCGATAATCTCCAACAGATAAAAGTCCGAAAAACTAGCAACCGCCGTGTCCGGAGGTACCTGGATCTGCACACGAGGTGCATGGTGTAATATGAGTACAACCAACTTAGCAAGTAACAATAATAAATAAGGAACTGAAAGTAGTGACGAGCTTCATAGTTGAGTCCAATTACAGTAATTTCCAACATAATAATGTAGCATGCTTTCAAGTACAACATTTAAGCCCAAAACAGTAATTTCATGTCAAGTTCAACTGAAACATAAGATAATATCTCTCAGAAATTTCCAAACAGTGATATATGACAGCTAAAATGCAACAATAATGAAGTCATATGCATCCTCTCAGGACCACAGTCACTCAGCCTTTTTACTTAGCACTCATCACTCGCACTCAGTTGGTACTTGCGCTCACTGAGTGTGCGTACAGACTCTAGAGGTGCTCCTACAGCCCAAGTACTATAATCCGTGCGGATAACTCACGTGCTACACGGACAACTCACGTGCTATAGTATCAATATCTGGATCCGCACGGACAACTCACGTGCTATAATATAATATATGGATCCACACAGACAACTCACGTGCTGCACGGACAACTCACATACTATAATATAATATCTCACAATCAGGCCCCCGGCCTCACTCAGTCATAAATCTCTCCAGTCTCTCGGGCTCTCAATAATCATGAAACAAATCAACCCAAACAACAATGATATGATGCATCGGTAAGAAACAATAGAGACTGAGATAAAATAAATAAATAAATAAACTGTGATTGAGTACAAAACAACAATTAAGCAGATAATTCAACAGGTACACGACCTCTGTGGGTCCCTACAGTACCAACACATAATCTAAACAAGATTGTGGTTCAATTTTTCTACTACATGGAGAATGTATAGATAACAACAGATTATTCAACTACACAGTTCCATGGAATTTGACCAAGTCACAATTCCTAAAGTGCACGCCCACACAGCCGTCACCTAGCATGTGCGTCACCTCAAAACCAATCATATAACACATAATCCGGAGTATCATACCCTTAGGACCAAATTTAGAACTGTTACTTACCTTAATTCGTGTAATGTTTTAGTGTGCAATGTCTTTTCCCCGTGAATTGACCTTCAAACACCTCGAATCTAGCCCTAAATAATTTGATTTATTCAATAAAATTTATTGGAATTAATTTCATAAGAAAATACTAATTTTCATATAAAATCCAAAATTTAGCTCAAAAATCGCCCGTGGAACCCACGTCTCGGAACCCGATAAAAGTTACAAAATCCTAAAGCCATTCAACCACGAGTCTAACCATACCGATTTTACCAAAATCCGACATCAACTCGACCCTCAAATCTTCAAATTAAACCAAGAGGATTTTCTAATCTTTCCAACTTAATTCACCCATTAAAAGTTAAAAACAATCATGGATTCGGGTAATTTAACCAATAATGAGTTAAGAACACTTACCCCGCTATTTTCCTTGAAAATCTCCCAAAACTCGCCTCTTCCCGAGCTCCAATCCGTCAAAAATGGAAAATGGGACAAAGTCCCATTTTCAGAACTTAAACTTTATGTCCAGACATCTCTTCTTCGCGAACGCGACAGGTCCCTCGCGTTCGCGAAGCACAAAATCGTGCTGCCCAACATTGCTCTTTGTGAATGCGAGACACTGCTCGTGAACACGAGATACTGCTCACGAACGCGATGCTTTACCAAGCTCTTCTTCACGAAAGTGCGCTCCCATTCGCAAACGCGAAGGTAAAAACCCATGCCCACTATTTTTCCCTTCACGAACACGACGCACAACCCAGATCCTCTTCGCAAATGTGAGACCCCCTCGCGAACGTGAAGAAGGAAATCAGAAAAACACACCAGCAGTCTTCAGCCAACATGCCAAGTCCAAAATGATCTGTTAACCTCCCGAAACTCACCCGAGCCCCCGGGACCTCAACCAAACATACCATCAAGTCCCAAAACATTATATGAACTTAGTCGAACCCTCAAATCACCTCAAACAATGCTAAAATCACGAATCATATCCCAATTCAAGCCTAATGAACTTTGAAATTTTAAGTTTCTACAAACGACACCGGAACCTATCAAATCAAGTCCAATTAACATCAAATTTTGCACACAAGTCATAAATAACATAACAGACTTATTAAAATTTTCAGAATTGTATTTTGACCCCGATATCAAAAAGTCAACCCTTGGTGAAACTTCCCAAAAATTTGACTTTCGCCATTTCAAGCCTAATTCCACTACGGACCTCAAACTAATTTTTCGGACACGCTCCTAAGTCTAAAATCACCATACGGAGCTATTGGAATCATCAGAACTCCATTCTGGGGTCCTTTACATATAAGTCATAAAACAACTGTAAAGCTTAACTTGAGTAGTAAATGGGAGAACGAGGTTATAATACTTAAAATGACCGAACGGGTCGTTACATTCTCCCCCTCTTAAACAAATGTTCGTCCTAGAATGGGTTTAGAATCATACTCAGAGTCTCAAATATGTGTGTTTTATAGATTTTTCGAATTTGTTGTGTTTTTGGAGATTGTTTTTATAATCTTTGGATTGATCTGCTTATTTAGTTTGATTCTGCAATTGGGTTTTTTAATTTTCTTGGCAAAGATTTGATTCTTACTCGGAAAAAACGCCAAAAAGATATCTGCTTTTATATCTCTGATTCATACAAAGAGAGCCAACAACTCCACTGTCCGCCACCCATCTTCACCACTTTACACCCAAAAGTGATTATTGTTTCCGCTATTATCGAGTGTGGCTTGTTTGGTCGCTGGTTTGTCGCTGTTTCTGTTGCTGGATTTCACCTTCTATTTCAGACCTTTGTTGGTTGTCTT